>MNCI01000366.1:16905-31402 GCA_015680685.1 Gnetum montanum | reverse complement strand
ATGAAGCCTTTTTATAAGGTTTACAAGGTAGTTACATGCCAAAATATCCTAGCTAACTTTTCTCCCAAGTAACTTGGCCAACCAATTAGAAGTTTACTTGCCCAACAAGTTAGGAGGTTACTTGTCCATTTAATTAGGAGGAAGTTAGGAAGTTATTCATAAAGTTAGGGGGAATTAATTAATAAATATTATAAATATTGCCTTTAAAAGTAGTTTATTAAAATAAGTCTAAATTCCCTAATCTAATTTAATTTAATTTAAATTTTAAATACTGAGTGTTATTAATCTCTAAGATTTTACCATAAAAATATAATATAATATCCACCTTATTGGTGGTAGCAGTAGTTAATTTATCTCTTCTTATTCCTAATAATTGTAGTTAAAATTTGGAATGGCTAAAATATGAGCCCGAAGGTGAAGGCACCAATGCTGCAACTGCTGACAACTAATTCAAAATATCTTCTTCGGCCAAAAATCGTTACCAGCAATTGCCACCACAGGAGAAGACTCAGTCGCCATGTTAGGAAACATTGTCGTGTGTTCCGTAAGGATCTGCAACTGTTGTAACCTTTGCCTCTCGAAAATGCCAGGAATTTGTGTTTGTCTTCAATACCAAAACCTTTACATCCTTTGATAATTTTAAACATTTAGAACCGGTGGGATAGGGGGCCTTGAAATCTATTTGGAGCTAGGCATCCAAAATCTTAACTCCTTCATTAGGATTGATGAACATTCCACCAACGGCGATGACATTGGAGTTGTTAATGGATTTGCAATTTTGGGCGTTATCCATGGAGGAGCACATCATGGCATAGACACCTTGAAGCTTGTTTACAAAAACCGCTACACCAACGCCAGTTCCGCAAGCAACAAGGCTGGGAACATCCTCCTACTCCTCCTACCGTGCCTGTGCCTTGCTCACGGCCCTGCCCACATAGTCATTGGTGACATAATACTTGTCATTGCCAAGGTCCTTTGCCGCAACACCCTTGGATTTGAGGTGCAAGATCAGCGTCTCTTTCTATTCACAGCTGAATGAGTCTGACGCCATCACAATCTTCAAAGGCTTCTTCCTCCTACTCCACGTTTCCGCTTCTACCATTGCTGCTGCTGCATCAGGGTTTCAACTTGCTGCTACTGCATCAGGGAACCAACTTTTGATAATTTTAAATGTTTAGAACCTGTTGGTAGTCCGTTAGGTCCTTCACTTGCTTCCAACTCTTAGTCAATTTTTAATAATCCATTACCCATGGTGTTGTCTATTTTGCCAATATTATTTCTTGTAGTAAATAATCACCTCCTTATTTTTTATTCCAATCTTCACTCAAGAAAATAACTTGGCATTTTAGTTCTACTTTCCAAGAAGGCTTCAAAATCAAGATTATTTACCATTAGCTTGCTTCCCATCAACTCACAATACTAAACTGCAAATTTACAACTAGGGATTGTGCTAATTTTAAACAAATTATTCCAACTGTTCCATGTAATGGCCAAATGTGCCAACAATAACCTTAGTGTATGATCTGGGTTATTTTCTTCTCAACTTTGAATCTTCTCACGCAAGTTCTATCTATACTTGTTGATGACATTTCCACCATCATAGTGGTAGAAAAGGCCTATACTTGGAGTTTATGAGGGGCTAGTCAAGCTTTGGACCACTCTAGCTCCTATCAATGATCTACCTTAGTTTATTTTCTAAAGTACACTTCACTAAAATAGATTTCATGGAAAACCATCTCTTATCTTGATTGACCTTTTACCCCTAGTCACAAGTCATCATTATATTTTATCATATACATGTGTTTAGTCCTTCAAGACCTATTGGAGCTTTCTTTAAGATTCTTATGGCTAGATCAATTTATTTTAGGTCAAATACTTATAACTAGGTGATGCACCTCCACCTAATGGCCTAAGCCACTATGAGCAATGATGAATCATCAATTGGCTGGGATATCTTACAAAAATTCAATTTTTGGTCGACTCCAATATCTTAGCCTTGATATTTAGCTTCAATATCTTAGCCCTAATATCTTAACCTTGATATCTTGGCCCTATCTACTAGGTCCCATTGGATAGGCCTCATTAATGCATGCAATGATGCATCAACGAGGCCCTGTCAATGTTGTGTCTATTTTCCCCTATAAATATGCATCCTCCTACCATGTATTGGAATTCTTTGGTTAATAGAGTAGTTGAACTCTTGTAGTTTTATTCTATAGTATTAGAGAATAGTTATCGAGTGCCCATAGTATGGATTTGGGTTAGTTATACAACATCTTATTCAAATGGCAATGTACCTGGACACATTCCATGAATGGCAATAAGATCGAGATTGATTCTTATAGATTGGAGCACTTTGACTTAGATTAAATTTACTTTTCACGAAATTTACATTTCATGTACTTAGTTAATATTTACATTTCCATGGATGTTAATGAATTGGCAGAATGAGCACGTTTAAACACATATTCACTTGGTAATCCTAGTAGCATTATTACTTGGTTTGCCTAGTAGCATAGCACTTGGTAATCCTAGTAGTGGATACATGGGTTCAAGATGTGTACGACAAGCTAGGAATGGATATTCATCACCCATAGGCTAGTTTAAAATTTACTTTTCATTGTTAATTAGTTTAAACAAATGATTTCTTTATTATCATTAGGAGTAGCATAAGCCGAAAACAACATCAAGAATCATATGTCTCATTCTAGACTAAACCATATGATGAGTAGAAAGGTACCCCTATGCTCAACCATATGAATCACATGTGTTCGCAAATGATTTGGCTAAATTCCATGGATGGGACTACTTGTGGCATCTAGATCATTATGTTCTGATCACAATTTGTTGTCTTTCCACTTGGACTAGTGGTATCTTTATCACATATAGTTTAGTCCAAAGTGAGGCATACGATGTGATCTAATTTCTACATTGCTAATGATAATAAAGAGATAAATTAATTAAACTAATAAATGAAGTAAAACAAGATCTAAACTAGCCTAACAAAAGTAACCACCCCACTTTCTTAGACACATCCTAAGCACATATAACACTATTGGGCTACCAAACGTTAAGCATTACTATGTTGCCAAGTACTATATGTATGCTTGAAGTGGTCATTGTTTTGTTCATTAATAGCTAGAAATAAATTTGTTAATTCAAATGCATTTAAGTAGAAATCATGAAAGTAAAGTGCATTAAAGGAAACATTAATCTATTATTAGTGTTGCAAGGATTATCAAAAGATTTTATTTTTATTCCTATCACAATACCACACTTAGGTACAACAATGCTCGAAGAAAGAATCGTACATACTTAGACTCCTTCTGTGGGTACTCAACAAATATTCTAACTCTAGAGAGAAGAAACAGTGAGAGCTTTGCTACTCTAACTAAACCTAACTTGAAAACTAACTCAAAATGGGAGCCCAAGCATGGTATTTATAGACCCAGGGTAAATGCTCTGACACCGCTTATGCAACATCATATCAAGACCTCGACATCACATATGCAATGTCATGTACTCGACGTCAGGGCCAACATAATGTGATTCATCATCATACATGACAGAGCTGCCACTAGTCCAAGTGGGTAGAAAATAAACTATAATCAAGGCATAATGATCTAGATGCCACAACTAGTCTCATCCATGGAATTTGACTGAATCATGTGTGAATACTTATGATTTGTATGGTTGGGCATAGGGGGGTACCTCATCGCTTATCATTGGCATCATTGAAAGGGACTCTTTTTGTTGAAATATGCACTATCTAGGTGTAGTGAACATTATTAATATCATTGGAAGAACCCAAGGTTGACATCATTCCCAAATTATATAATTACAAAAGCACACTCGTTATTTTTGTTGTTGTAAAATGTCTTCTTCTTCTCACATCCATGAAGATAAAATTCCAATCCCATAAGAGTGCAAGGTGGTATATACTTATACCAATGAGAATATACCTAACTTCACCTTCATCTTACACTATATTGAGTAACTATGATGGCATGACATGGAGGGTAACATCGTAATAGCCCCTAATCGATCTATTCCCAGGATGCTATTTCAAACTTTTAAGAGGTTGGGCATCCCAGATCTTCAAGAGGAATATGTTGTGCATGGTTATGACTCTTGGGACTACCATCCCACTAAAACAAAACATAGGAGAGATTGACACCAAGAGAAGCACCATGAGTTTGCAAAGGGAAAACACTTTACCAATACCTTGTTCTTGTTAAATCAAATCGACAATGAGGATCCTCCCTGCAGGGGTTCTTAACATGAAGATTCTCCATCCCTTGTTATTGGTGACAAGGGTATGTCCCTAAACCTATGATCCACTATTAATAAAGCCAGTTTAGGAAAAAGTGAAAGTCAATTTAGGGACTCAAGAAAACATCAAAATGGCAAGGAATCTAAGGATGAGCAAAGAGGTGGTGGAAAACACCATAGTGGTGGTGGTTTTCCACCTTTCTCTTCATCCTATTCATCCAATTTTGAACATTCCTCTTCATCTTCTGGTTCTAATAGAAGTCACTAAAGAAATAATCATGATGAAGGTGATCAACGAGACAACAATGATCGTAGAGCCTCCCAAGAATGTATGGATGGTAGAAACCATCATTGGTGACATCAACACAATGATGATGATGAGCCTCTATTGGAACCTTGAAGCATGCTTAACATCGTAGAGGTAGTTAAGATCCCAACTAGGCATGTGAATGATAGTCTGATTAAGTACTTTGACATGAACAATATTCCAAGATTTGAGGGGGGATATAACTTTGATATGCAAAATCATCTACAAACCTTTCATGATTCCTATGCCTTGAAAAACATCAAAAATGATTGGCAAAAACTCAAGCTCTTCCCCAAGACACTCATCAAGAAAGAAAAAAATTGGTACTAGTCGTTGGAATTGGAATCTATCCACTAATGGAGTACAATGCTTGAGCTATTTAATGACAAGTACCAGACATACTCTAGAGTGTCCAACCTAAGAAGGAAAATCTAGGGCTAGAAATATGGAACACATAAACCCTTGGATGCTGTCATGGGTAGATATTATTCTCTCTTACACTGATGCTCTAGCCATGGTTATTCTCAAAGGAAACAATTCCACCACATCATAGATGGGCTCAGAGTAGAAACTATAAGAACTCTTTGGGTTTATGGCCAAGGAAGGCTATCAAAATTAAGAGCTCATAAAATCCAAAGGCTAATAGAGTAGGTAGAAAAAGAAGAAGGTGAGTTGCAGAAAAAGGAAATTACAAAAGAGTATAATAGGGACCTTTCCATCAGAAAAAGGGAGGTCTAATTTTGTGAGGAGGAGGATGCACCATTTGACAAGGTGGTGAACAGAAAAACCTTTCCCATCCAAAAATCTATTTCTAAGGTTGATAAATTATGGGACTCTTTGGATGAAAAATTCCAAACTTCTATGAATATTGTTGAAGCATACAAAGAGTAGAATAGTGATCACAACTGCAAGAGGCAGAAAAACTAAACATGTCTACTAGAGAGGTAATGGCAAATCTACTATAGTAGAAGAAGTTGTATAGATAGAATTTGATGATGATCCTAGTTGTGAGATTTGTCAATATGAACTTGAAGGGATGTTTCCCTCTGGTGTCACACTTATGAGAGTTTGGGGTGTATACACTAAATCCTCTACTAGCACGTAGGCAAGCACCCAAACAACTACCTTATCCTCAAGGCAATCCAAGGTAGTTCCACTAGCAACAACAAGCTTATTATCCAAGTGGATCTCCACCACAATTGTATGAGCAATACCAACAATGGCACCAACCACAATGATGGGAAATGCCATCACCAAGATAGTAGTACCCTTACAGGAAATCAGATCCATATGGGTACTATGTTTAGTAACCTATTTCTCCATGAAGGTTTGCAAGCCATGCCTCATTTCAGCATCATTATCACCCTCTAGAGTACCATCGAACTTATTCACCATCTACTTAAGGGAAGCACCCATAACCATACCACCCTCCACATTGATTTGAACATATCCCTCCACCCTCTACCTAGTTACCTCCTACTCCATCTATTCAGGGCAAAATTCCTCCATAGCCACAACAATGAAATGCTACAAGGGCTGTAAATTTACAACCGGCCTTCCAACCCTCATAACCTAATACAAGTAGTTGCCCCATATCTCTAGAAACTTCATCCTCTGCATTAAATACATTTGAGAGCCCTTCAAACTAAACATAATCTTAGATATGCATTGTGATGTTAACTCATGTTATTTCTAATTGGATAAAGGCTAGCAACCTTCCCATCAAAAGATATGACTTGGGAAGTCCTCTTATTTACCTATAGATTGCTAGACATGAGCCATGTAAGACTCTTCTTGATTCTGGTTTCAGTGTCAGTCTCATCTCCTATGACATCTATAGGGCCTAGAACCTACCACCTTGCAAGATAAGAAATATTCATTTGGAATTGGTAGACCAATCAATCACTATTCCTTTGGGGTTAGTAAAGGACATTATGATCCTAGTTTGTGGGTGATTTTATCTTTTCAATTTCTTGGTGATCAAGGTAGAGAACTACAAAGGTGACTTCCCCATCATTCTGGGGAGGGCTTGGTTAAGCACGATTGATGCACAAATTTGCATAAGGAACCCCTCCTTGGAAATCTTCAAGAAAATGAATTTGGATTACTAGAGAAGAAGTGTGTTCCATGCATCACATATAGAGATAACAAGTGTAATTACATGCAAAAAATTTTATCCATCAAAAGAACATACCTTAAATCATGTGATTAGTGTCCACAAGAAACAGATATCCAAAGATGTATGTAGGAAACAACCACAAAGTAGGATGGAACCTAGTGGTTGATACCTAACTCTAATAGCAGCACATTATAGATGGAACCAGCCAAGATCCTAGCATGTGCTTATGTCAAAGGCATGGATAAACTTAAGAAAGTTCATCACTAACTCTCAAATGATGAAGATGATGACACTTGTTGAGGAGAGTTGGAAATTCTTAATAATTTTAAGTAACATCCCCTAGAGTTAAAAACTCTACTAGTTGACATGGAATATGCATTTTTAAACAATGGAAAGCTGGTTATTATCAATGCAAATCTTACTCTCGAACAAAAATACAAGCTATTAAAGGTGGTTAACAAATGGCCAACAGCATTTTCTTGGTTATATCTTGAGTTGACTAGAATTGATCCACAGATATGCTAGCATTGTATTAACATTGACTTGGCCATGAAGCCAAGAAGGTAGTTGTGGAGACAATTGAACCCCAAATTAAAGTATATCATTAAGGAGGAAATAAAAAAACTCCTCAAGGTGAATTCATCTATTCCATCATAGATAGTGAGTGGGTTAGCCCACTTGTAATTATGCCAAAGAAAGATGGTAAGTGGTGTGTTTGCATTGAATTTAGGTTATTGAATATGGAAACATTTAAAGATCATTTTCCATTATCATTCATGGATCAAGTGTTGGACACCATATCTGGGCATTGTTATTATAGTTTCTTGGATGGTTATAGTGGCTATAACCAAATCCAGATTATGCTTGAAGATCATGCCAAGACAACATTCACAAGTCCCTAAGGGACTTTTGCATATCATAAGATTCCTTTTGGTGTATGTAATGCTCCTACTACATTCCAATGCCTAGTCTTAAGAGTTTTATAGTAGCAAATTAGTAGTTGTGTGGAAGTCTTCATGGATGACTTCTCCACCTATGGAGCTACATTTGAGTAAGCCTTAGATTACCTTGAGCAAGTACTAAAAAGATTTGTTAAAACAAATCTACAGCTCAATTGAAAAAAGAGTCATCTGATGGTCCAAGAGGGAATTGTATTGGGGCACCAAGTCTCACAAGCAGGAATTGAGATAGAACCTAAGAAAATAAGGGTCATCTAAGGAATAACCTGCCAACTAGAAACTGTCAAACATGTTCAGCCATTCCTTCGATACACTAGCTACTATAGGCAGTTCATAGAGAATTCCTTTAACATTGCAAATCCATTGCTCAAGCTTACAAATAAAGATACTTCATTTATCTAGAACAATAAGTGCAAACATGCATTCCAAAAAGTAAAAGAAAAAATCATAAAAATTCCAATTCTATGAGCATCAGATTGGTCTAGACATTTTCATATAATGAAAGATGCATGTAATTATGGCTTGGGAGCCATGTTTACATAGTTGGATGATAAGAAACATCCATATTACATCGATTGTGTGAGCTAAAGCATTGTGGGTACATAGTTGAATTACATCACAATTGAGAAAGAACTAATGATAGTGGTTTATTCCCTTGAAAAGTTCAAGTACTCTATGCTTGGCTATAAGGTTTTTGTGCACACAGATCACAATGCCATCCACTTCCTAATGAATAAGCCAACAATGAGCCCTCATATCATACGGTGGCTCATGATCTTGCAAGAATTCAATATCACAATGGTAGATCAAAAAGGGACTGAGAATGTGGTCACTAACCATCTTTCTTGGTTAAGATGGGATAATAAAAAAGGAGAGATCTCTCTCATTTCCTACTTTCTTCTCTTCTCCTTATGGAATGTTGGTTATTCTGTGGATATGCTCTTATATCTTGAGGGGGTGGATCGATCTTCAAGTGGCAATGTGAAGTCACTAATAGGTTTTGGTTTTGTTCTAGACTAAGGAAGGATCTTCATAGGTCATTTTAAACACAAACTCTACAAGGGAATTCTTATGATCTCAATTCAGGATTCCATCCCACCTTCTCAGTCTATGTTGTCATAGCTCACCTTACTACTACTTTTCTATGTTATGCTCGATGTCTTAGTTTTATGTGTTAGAACTCTTAGATAGATTCTTTCTATTTGGCTCTTAACTTTTCATGACCATTGATTGACTATGGGACCCACAGACTCCTTAGTTGAGATTATGAAAGGATGAAAAGGGAATGTGCCTACTATGGGGAGGACCCACATGCATATCTCTTGGTTTGGATAGTTAAGTCACTTACCTTAAACATGTTACAATCATATCTTTTGCATATCCCATTGTGTATCCCACTCTGTACTCCTTAAAGTCTCATCAAATTCATTCCCCAAATCATTTTCTCAATTTTCTAAATTTGTGGAGATCCAACATCGTCTTCTACTATTCTCATCATGATCACAAATTTTTGGGTTTCCATGTGATCCCAATTTTACTCAAAAACTCCTTGTATTTTGTAAGTTTTACCAAAGTCAATGGTGTTTAATAGCCGCATTGACTAGGCCCAGTTGACATAGTTGACCTCGTCAACTAGGCCCAGTCAATGCAAGCCAAAAACTCTATATATACTATAGCATACTTTGTAAGTTTTTGTCATTTACTTCATAACAAGAGGGGAGCTTTTGCCATTTTTCAAAGCCCAAAACCTGCCAATGCCCATAACTTTCTGATTGTTTATCCAAATCACTCCATTATTTGATCCTATAACTACCGAAGATAAGCTTTTATTCATGGGGACCACAAACCTTAAGGTCTCCAATGAAATTTTTTGAAAATTTTTCTAACTTCCACAAATGGTTAATGAATACAATGATATGAGGCCATCAATTTTTTAGAGTGAACCCTTTCAACACCCTCCGAAATGACCTATTAACATTAAAACACAAAAAAAATAATGATTAAAATTTATTGAATTAGACATAATCATAACTTAGTCATGTGTAACTATCCCAAGAAGATAAGGTATTCCAATTGTTTCATGTTACACAATACTTGCTAACCCATGGTCATGTTGTGATTATAGATGGTTCCATGACCAAAATGACCACAAGAGAAAAGACCCTCTCAACCAAGGGAGACATGACCTAGAATTGGAAGGGACCAATAACAACAAGCCCATGAACTAGCAAAGGAAATCCATGCAACGGGACCTCTTCAAGAGGAGTCTGAACTAGAATCTCTTTAACAGATTGCCAAAGAAGAAGTTGCAATAGAACAATTATAGTGTGGGTAGGCACCAAGACCCATATCAAGGCTTGAACTCATATAAACACAAGCTTGCCTCAACATCATCAAGCCCCATGGTATCTAACATTTAGTTCTCTAGGAACTAAATTTCAGGTCATTTTTAGAGCATGCCCTAGCAAAGGTGAAGAAACAATTGCAAACCTCTCCCATGTGGCCAATCATCACTTCTAGTGGGGAGTGGTACATGGAAGAAACATACCTCTTTTGGAACAATAGAAGAGTAGGGTCTACCATGATAATCAAGAACATTCAAGTTTCCTACTCAGCTAAAGTTATTACACAAGTTCTTGGATTGCCTGATTTTGGAACATAACTAGTAGAGCTATTCACACAAGCTGATCCTAAGGCCAAAAAGGAGTGGACCCAATTGTCTTATGAGGTTGATTATAAGGAGTTCAACATGCTCACATTGGGAGAATGTGTATACTTCAAGATAGCGACCTGTTACCTCAATTCGATGGTGAGGCCTAGTAAGCTGATTGCCTTCTCTACCCAAGAATGCATTACTCTAAGTAGGAGATTTTTAGAAAATATTCCATAATTTATCTATTTATAGATCAAGAAGTGTTTCAAAGAGAATGAACATGGAAGGAAAACCCTACCTTTTCCATGCCTTATTCAAAAACTTTGCAAAAGTGCAAGGATCATCTACTATGCCAATGACATGATCAGGCATACTCCTATAAGCTCATGATTTGAGATGATGAAGGAAAAGAAACTTGTCATTTCTAAAGAAGAGAAGCAGTAGCTACCACCTCCTCTACCTACTTAACAAACAATGCTATAGCCCTGCACAATCATTGATCACCTACATGAAATCCAAGAATAGCTCTTGCATGAGTAGGAGTAGTGAGTAGGAACAAGTGGTGGAAACCCATTTGTATATCAAGCCATGATGAGTCACCTTAATGAGGTGGCTCAAACAATTAGCCAAATGGAAAGAGGTGGACTGATATTCTCTACCCAACAAATGTAGCTACCTATGAGATCAAATCCAGAGCCCAAGAGGTGATGGTATCTCTATCTCAACACCATTTATTTCTAGAAATCTCTGGGAATGTCACCTCCTTTTTTATGTGCTTAGAGGAGGGTGAGGAGGCAACTATATTGGTGATGCAACCCCAAGGATAGGAGACTACTACGAAAGTGGTTTTTGACTAAATTGTAGAGGTACTTAACATATTTGCAATATCTATACTAGACATATCTACACTTTGAGATGTGTAGACATAAGTAGGAATGGTCAATGGAAGATTGAGTGTATCTTAGCATGAAAAATTGTTGGATTGACTAGTGGGGACCGGACAACCAATTTTAGATATCTTTGATTTTTCAAACAACATTACTACAACCCATTTGGAGTTGCTCAAAGCAAAGGGAAAATGCATCATCTTGGAAGAGAAACTTCAAATGGCTCAAGCATAAAACCAACACTTGGCCATAGAAGTTCTTGGACTACATGCCCATTTTTCTAATCCCACTCTCCTTAGCCCAATAGTAACTAGAGATGAAGCTTTTTAGTAGCTTCAAGAATGATTAAAATGAGCTAAGGAGGAAATGGTGATAGCCATCTTCAACCAATCCATGGTAGAAGCAAAAACCTACTTAGTTCAGGTGCACCAAGAAAATGAAACACTAACCATAGAAAATCATCCCCTGCACAATGTTGATGCACAAAAACAATAGATGCATGAATTCATTTATCAATAGTAGGAGTAGCTTGCCAAGGTAAATACATAATTGAGGAAATTGACCACAAAGAATTATAATCTATTCATGAAGAAGTTTGAGCCTTATGCCAAAAATATTCTATTGAGATTCTCGCTTGGAAAAATAAGGCTCTCAAATTTGAAAGAGTCAAGAATCACTATAGAGACTAGGTTTTTCTATAGAAGGAAGTGAATGAGAGGCATATCCAAAAGGCTAAAGAAAAAGTAAATGAGGCCCTTCAGCAACTCTCGCAAGGAAGATAGGTATTGTAGCCCATCATTGATGAAATATATACCTACAAAAAAGTAGAGATCTACTTGAATGAGTTGCAAATTAAAGAAATGACAAAGTATATAGAGTTGGTCAATCTCTGATATGCAAACCTAGTGATGCTAACTATTGGACAGCTGTAGTTAGAACTCAAAAAGTAGGTGGCTAGCTTGTACTTTCTATACAAGATTGAGTTCAAGCACCACAAAGACACTAAGAAAAATCTTGAGACAACAAATGCTAAACTCAAAGTTCTCAAAGCATGATTCTTTGACCAATGATCAACTATTGAGAACTTGACCAAGAGAATGAATGATTACCAGGAGCTGAAAGGTGTAGACAGAGCATTTGATATCAAGTGCAAACAATTTGCTACCTAGTTCATCAATGCTAATGAGCTATTCCTAGCAATTCCCTATCCTTGGGATGTGCAAATTCTAGCCCACATTGGTGAAGCTACATGAACCTTACATGATCCCAAGAGTAAGAAGGAGAAAATGAAAGCATTGCTAGATGATTTTTGCCTCTTTGCTAGAAGTTGTAGCAGTAGCAAGACAATCACAACTACCTCAGCCATCACACATGTCTAAAGTTTGTGAAGGTCCTTCAAAGCCTCAAGAACCTCCATTTCTTAGGACTATTTGATCTTCTCAACTGACTTCATGCCATCAGCAGATGCACTATCCAATTTTGCAGAGTCATCTCATGGTGTTTAATTTTCTATCCTAAAAATCATAATTTTTGTAATGTGTTAATTTGTATACTTAGGAACTTAGTTTTTTCAAGTCAATTTTTTAAGTCTAGAGTTAGTCAATAATCCCATACCTTCCCAATTTTGTAAGGAAACTTGAGGATGAGTTTTCATTCAATCATGGGGGTATGATGAGTCACAAATTGGCCATGTTGATGAGGTGTTGTCGACTAGGCCCCATTAATGCTTTGTTTCATGCATTGATGTGGCTCTGTTGATGTAGGGTCTTTTCTTGCCTATAAATAAGCACTTACCAACTACATTTATGGCATTGGTTAGTCATAGTATAGCAAAGCTCTTGCAATTTTTACATTTAAAAGTTAGAATATTTTCCTGATTGTCCACAGCAAGAGTCATTGTGTATGGATCTTTATTCGAGCATTGTTGTACCTGAGCACAACAGTGTATGTAGAAATAAAGACAAGCTTCTTGGTAAACCTTGTAGCATTCTGGATAGTTTAAATATTTCATTCATGCATTTAATATTTTTAGGTATTTATTCAATGTTTTCTAGTAACTAAGGTAATTAAGCAATTAAGCGACATAAGCTAAATAGCAAGTAAGTAAACACATAAGTATGATTGCTTCGAGCATGTATATAATGTTTGGTAATCCCAGTAGTGCTTAATACTTGGTAACCTAGTGATGTTATATGTGTTCAAGATGTGTACGACAAGTGGGACTGGATACATGTGTTAGGACTAGTTGAATAGTAGTTATGTCATTAGATAAAAAGTAGGTATTAAATTACTTTGTTCTCAATCATTTTTATTTCAAGCACCAAAACCATAAAATAAAAAATGAAAAAAATCACATGCCTTAATTACACTTGAACCATACCCTTGAGCTTCACAAGTGTAGTTGGGAAGACAACGAATGTCCTCAACGTAAAGTTTATTTCCTAGAGAACTAGTGCACCAGAAACTATAGAGCCCATAGAATTTAATTGGATCATGCATGAACACTTGTGATTTGTAGGGTTGGGTGTAGGGGTACCTCACCACTCATCAAGTATTTACTCACTAATCCATTATGCAAAGGGTCTAATATTAGGGATGAAGGACACCAATGAGGTGAGGAATGTCCTTCGACTAATTGCTTGCATTAAATTTTAGGTTTTTTATTACACTTCCAATAATTGGATTATTTTCATAATTTCTTCATGGTACTTGTTTGCTATAGGTTATTCAAAAATACTTGGATGGCTAATGAGGATGGTTTCCCATGTACTACATGTGGCTCAATCCTATACACAAGCTTTAGATGCATATTACTAAGATTACTAGAATTTATCTTACCCATCTTATGAGTTGTCCTATTTGGCTATGGCTACCTATATGTTTACTAACCTAAATCATTGGTGTAAGGCTGGAAGGGAAACAAACACCGAGAGATCGTTGGGCAGCCACAGCCGACCCTGCCTTCACCCGACAACAAGCTGGAAAAGTAAACGAACGCAGAGTGCCTTGGATAGTTTGCATGCAAATCAACCAAGGACTTCCTCGAGCGTAAGCTACGGCTAGCGCTGGGGTTATCGTAAACAGTATGTAAACAGGATGTAAACGGAATGCAAACAGTGACACAAAAATGTAAACAGAGTGTACTGAATTATAAATAAAGCGTAAACCAAGCTATATTGTAAACAAAGCATGAACCGAAGTAAATAATGTAAATAGGAGGCAATGAACTTTATTGTATTGTTTAATAAAAATATATGCACCGGTCGAAGTGTAGCTGCACGTGTGGATGGCAGGTCAAGC
>MNCI01000357.1:367574-404812 GCA_015680685.1 Gnetum montanum | reverse complement strand
AGTCCTGGATCATGACTTAAAACTGATACCACAGAGTTCTGTCCGGTATGACACTAAACTGCTACATTTGTCCGCCATGACTATAAACTAGCAATGCACTGTTTGCTACGATGCTAAACTGGCACCGTCCAAGGGGTTATGACGTAAAACTAACCCACAATAGTCTGCTAAGACTACGACCAGGCAAAATTTGAAAAGATCTGTTGCTGCAGATGGTTGTTCCTATTCCACAGAGACTTTTTGCATGATTCATCCCATGGGGCTTGGTGAAACTGATGCTGTTCATGATTCTGTTTGCTTTAAAAGCTGCACGTGGTGACTCCATCTCCTTGTTTAAAGTGTTTAGCTGATTGTTTCATTTGTGGTTTTCTTGTCTTCTTGGAGTGGTGTTTGCAGGATGACACTTCTGAGGCGTTCGTGCATAGATGTGCTTCATCATGACAACAAGGTATCACATTTTTCCTGACGCACGTAACTGGGTTAATCAATCCATTTATAAGTACATTCCTGACTCCTGACACATTTCCTATTTCCCCATCATGACTCCCTTATCCTATTCGATTACATCCCCCTTGATACCTGTCATCCATCTCAAAACTCTTGGTACACTGTTGCACACTGTAGCTCTCTAAGCAGTTGCGATGCAAAACACAATATAGAGTACATGATGCAAAATGCAAGTGCTCAAACACGAGCACAACACAAAAAGAAAGCTCGTTCAAAAAAGACCGAAAAAAAAACGAAAAAAATGGTCAAAGAGAAAAATGCACGGAAAAGGTCTTCAAAGACCCCGTTGACATCATGAACAAAAGACTATTGGCCATTCTCATACAAGCCCCAGGCGAGAAGGTAGTTGTCTTGAAAAAACAGTCACACTTGTGTCTCAAAGAAACCATATTGCATATCACCGCGTGGCTTTGGCTGTTTACAACGGGCCCCACAAATACTCTATAAGAGTCCCGCTTGGCTCCGAGTCTGCTGAACATTGGCTATGGACAAGGACCAAAATACAGCTCATGCACAAGAGAGCACTCTTCCCACAAATCCCAGCAGTAATCATAGCCCTTAACCTCCTAGATTCCCTGGTTACAATCGATTCCCTTGCATCTTGAACCACATCCCATGTACTTTTGAAAATGGTGCAATGATATCCAGCCAAAAGCTAATGGTTAATGTTTGATGCTTTGTTGCTCATGGTGATTTGCACTTCTTTGTCGACGCCTCTCAGGTGAATTCCTCCAGACGTCAACAAAGAGGGGCCAATGAAGAACCACTAATTTTTGACCAGCCGCTTTCCGTCGCCTGCTCCTTCCCTTCTGCCGCGCTGTTGTCTGCACCGCTGTCTGCCACCTGCCACATCCCTGCCGCCGCACCACGCACCATCGTCCTTTGCCCTCCCATCGCGCTGCTGTATTATTTTACCTACTGCACCCACCTGCTGCGCCGCCATCTTCTACTTTCTGCCGCGTTTCACCTACTGGGCCGCCTTTGTTTGCTGCGCCGTCTTCTGCTTTCCGCCGCCCTTGCTTCCCACTGCTGCTGTCTCCTCCCGCGTCGCTGCTCTCAGCCCTTCCACGTGCTACCTTGCCGCGTCGCCGCTCCACCTTGCGCTGCACGCGTCCGCTATTCTCTGCCACTACGCCGCTGCTTCTGGGCCCCATTGCGCACCACGCCGCCCTCGCCTGTCTCACCGCACTCCACCGCGTTTCACCTGCCGCACCGCCCTTGTTTGCTACGCCGCCCTCGTTTCCTTCTGCTGCTGTTTCTGCATTCTCTGTCGTTGCTCCTGTTGCTGCCAACCCTTCGCTGTCCACTGCCGTCGCTGACAACAAGAGCTCTTCCTGCGCTGCTGCCACACGTCTCATTGCTGTCCACCACCGGCTACCTTCCTCCTCCCGATGATTACGAATTTTTCCTCACCAAACCAACTAAAAATAAAATAATTTTAATCAAGGGAGCCGCCGCTGGACCTTAACCTCTCCAAAATGTTCAAATTGTGTTGCTAAAAGTATTTGCATTTTTTATGGGAAGTTGTAAACTCGGTCAAGATTGCCAACACACAGGTGCATTAAACCTGGTCTAAACAAAGCCTCCAAGAATTCTAGCCCAACCCTATAAATACTTCATCAATCCACACAAATGGAAGGACGGAAGAGGAGGCAACACAAGCAAGACAAGCAAGAGAGGCAAAGATTGGAGAAGTTGGCGATCCCAAAGAAAGGCCGAACTTGTAATCCGATTTTTGACTTTCAAGTTCTTCTTCCATCCTCGCATCATATTCTTCCGGGGCTAGGCGTTTGACTTGCCATTCATACTTGTGCAACTACGCTTTGACCGGTGCACATTTTTCAAAAACAATACAATACAGTTTCATTATCGCCTTGCATTATTTACTTCAGTTTACGTTTT
Source organism: Gnetum montanum (assembly GCA_015680685.1). Lineage (NCBI taxonomy): Eukaryota > Viridiplantae > Streptophyta > Gnetopsida > Gnetales > Gnetaceae > Gnetum > Gnetum montanum. The sequence continues at coordinate 402,403 of MNCI01000357.1, read as the reverse complement.
GTTTACAATATAAAATTTGTTTAGTACACTTTATTTACACTTCGTATCATTGTTTACATTCCGTCTACATACCGTTTACGATAACCCCAGTGTTAGCCGTAGCTTACGCTCGGGGAAGTCCTTGTTTGATTTGCGTGCAAGCCATACAAGGCACTCTGCCTTCGTTCCCTTTTCCAGCTTGCCCTCAAGCGAAGGCAGGGTCCACTGTGGCTGCCCAAAGATCCCTCGGTGTCTGTTTCCCTTCCAGCCTTACACCGACGATTTAGGTCAGTACAGAGATATGTCTCTCCCATGTACGACTCCCTGCTAGAAGTAATTATGGGCCACATGGGAGAGTTTTTCAGCTGAGCTTTGACTTCTAGTGGTGTGAACTTTAGAAAAGATCCAAAGTTTAATTCTTGAAGAACTAATTTCTAGACCTTCTTATTCATGATCTACCTAAGGTAGGCTTCCATCAAGGTTATTCCAAGGTTTGGTCTAGGCTTGGGTGGCTTATCTCGATGAGACCATTCTATTCTCATAGCTTCTTTGAGAATCTATTGGATAGATACCACTTTAGGCTCCTCTCAAAGAGGTCTCGTTACATGGGTCTTTTCTTGCTCGTGGGCTTGTTCTTGGCCCCTTCCCATTCTTAACCATTTGTCCCTTAGTTGGGATGGTTATCCTTCTTGTATGTGTTTTTCCTTAGGTGCCATCTATGGTCACAACATAATCAAAGATTAGCATTCAATGTGTAACTTATAACATTTAAGTACCTTTCTCATTGGGTGATTACACTTTAGGTTAAGTTTTAACCATGGAAAATTAATTATTTTATTATTATTTTGATGATTTTTAACTTAGAATGTTACCAGAGCTTATTGGAAGGGTTTAACTCTTATAATTTGATGTTTTAATGTTAGTTTTTTTGTTAAACCTTTGTGGGAGTTAGAAATTTTCCAAAAAATTATTTTGCCTAAAACTTAAGGTTTGTGGGCCCAATGACAAAGAGCTTACATTCAATAGCTACAAGGTTAAAGAACAAAGTGAATTGAACAAATAGTTAGGAAAATATGGCTCTTGAAAGGTTCTAGGCTTTGAAAAATTCAAAAATCTTTTCCCTCATTTATGAGCAAATGTAAAAATTGCTAAGTGTTCACACCTATTTATATGTGGGCAGACCCCTACATCAATAGGATCCCATATACGGGGTCCCATTGATGTATGGGCCTCGTTGACAGGTACCCATCTACAAAGCCTATGCCTAATATTGTCACTTTAAACATCTCGAAAAATATGAAGATGTTTCTTATAAAATTGGTATCCGTAGAGAGCCAGAAAAGCCATGAACATGATGAAAACATTAGAAGAGGGATTTAACTTTAGAACATTTTGAAAATTGGAGAAAGAAATTTTATGAAGAAAATGCTTAAGTAGTGCACAATTGAATGCATCAATGGGGCACATGAAAGATTTGCTTGTCAAAATGCCTAAGGATAAGGAACTTAGCTAATCCAACCAAGAGATATGCAAGTGGGTCCTTTCCATAGTAGGTACATTCCTTTTTTACCCTTGCATAACCTCAACCAAGGAGTCTGAGGGCTCCATAGTTGATTAATGGTGATGAGAAGTTAAAGACCAAATATGGAAAAATCTATCTAAGAATTTAGACACTTCAAACTAAGACATTGAACAAAAAAATGGAAACCGGTAGTAAGGTGAGTAATGGAAAACAGTAATGGATGAGAGAGGAAGTGGAATAGAGTTCCTAGTCATGGTCACATGAAGTCCCTTGTGAATTTTATGGTTTAATAACTCGATAAAGTCCATCCTTGGTCCAGATTAAAACCAACCATTTTTAGTGACTTTGCATCACCAATCTAAGACCAGTCCACCACCTCGAGACACAAGAATGATCCCACAAATTAATCACCATTTCTTATTTGAGAAGAAAAGGGAAGTAAGAAGTGGGAAAAGGTTTTAGTTAGAGAGCACTTTCAAGCATGGGTAACAGGTCTTTCTAGTTCCATAACTAATTCTTGTATTCCATTATTTTGTCTAAGGGGTGTGCTTTAAATTCCCATCATGTGTTTGTTTTCTTTTTTCTTTTTCTCTTTTTTTTTGAATTTTATGCTTTTATATATTTTTCAATGGGAACCACACCATGTAAAGACTTATTCAACTTCATGTTATTGGTTGACAATGAATGGTAAGAAATCCATAAAAAAAATTGCACTCAAGCAAGTAGAAAGGTACAAAGAGTATTGAATCCCTTTGAAGTTACACTTTGTTCAAACCTTTGAATCTTTTCCAAGTTTGAAAACTACCAAGGTCACAAGTTCATTAAAATTTTATTAATGAAAAAGGAACCTCACACTTCCAAAACTAGGAAGACCATAAAGTTGGTGGATGGGTGGATGATGTGGACTCACTGCCTATTCCATGAAAAAAAAAATTTACCTTAGTCATCAGCTATCAAAATTTTAAAATAGAAACAAGACATTAGCAATCAAAAACATTATGTACAAACCACCAATAAGAAACAACTACAACATCACTATGTCTTATTGGCAACACAGCACTTTTATTAGCAAAATAATAAGAAAATTCTCACAAAATAAAGTAAAATATAAAAGAAATTGTGAAATATCTAAGAAAGATAAAACGTACTCACAATGTTGTAAAATTTTTTTTTGAAAAATAACAAATTGTAGAACAAAAATGTATAAAAACAAAGAAAGTGTAGAACAAAAAGGTGTTTAAAAAGAAACTATGAAACATAAAGGTAGCAAAACTAAGAAGCCACTTTAATAATTAGCATAGAAGAACATTTCCCCCATGACTAACTTTAAAGGAGAAGATTCGAAAAATTGAGCATGGGTGTCCATCCGATGAGGCATTACTTGCACTAGCTTACTTGGACTCATGGAAAGGTTTGAGTTGTTGATTATTGACTAGTTGCTTCTTGTTTGGGCTCTCAGGTTTGTAAATTAACATGGTTCTAGAAGAAAATGTTTCATAAATGATATAAGGCCCCTTACACAACATTCAAAACTTAGATCATTAAGGTATGTGTGTGGGGTTCTTGTAGAGGATCTTGTTTCTAGGGTAAAATTGAACTTTTCTTATCTTAAGGTCATGGTACTTTTTATTGAATGCCTTTTTCACTTCATTCAATGATAGGGCCACTAATCAATTCTCATCTAAAACATTGAGGTTAATCAATATTTATTTTTGTGCTAGGCTAAGGTCAAGATCTAAGTCAGGCTTTTAAAAGTGTATGATGCTTGGATTAAATGCAAAGAGTTGAAAGTTTTTCATACAGTAGCTCATAGGAAGAGTAGCCTTTAGGGAGTTTTTATGTGGAGTAGTAGGTCCAAAGGGCATCATTGAGCTTCGTGCTCCAATCTCTCCCATATTTGCTACTTTTTCTCGTTAAGATCTTAGTGATCTCCTTATTGGTGACTTCAACTTAAGCATTAGCTTGGGGATGATAGTGTGTTGTTAGTTTATGTTTGACCCCCAAGTGTTGCATGATCTTGCAAAAGGTAGTGCCTATAAATAGAGTACCATTATCAAAATTCAATGCATGTGGCACCCTAAACCTATTTATAACATTTTTTTGTAGAAATTGCATAGTGGTGGAAGATGTATAGTTGCAGATAGCTGCTACTTTTGCCCCTTTAGTACAATAGTTAACAATGACTATTATGTATGCCTTTTCATTTGACATGGCCATTATGGGACCCATGAAGTCTATGCCCAAAATGTCAAAGGATTCTAGTGGTTGGATCCACTATTGAGGCCCCTCCATTTGAGCAATCATCCCACCATCTTGTTGATAGTGTTCACCAAAGTAGACGAATTGGTGAGAGTTCTTGAAGATTATTAGCTAGTAATACCCTACCAACAAGATCTTAATGGCAATGCATCTACCTACATAGTGATTCCTACAAATGCCCTCATGAGCATCTTGGAGAACACGTAGTTAATCCACATTAGAAACACACCAATGAACTAGGCCATTAGCACACACCTTATAAAGGTGTTTTTTGATTTCCATGAAATTTCTGATTTGATGAAGAAACTATTGTTTCTTCTAGTGGTCTAACTTTTGTGGCATCTCTTGAGTGAGAAGATAAGTGAGAATGACATTGTACCATTTTGGTTTAGTAGGCACTTTTTCATTTATTACATCGGCAAAGAGGAGTTCACCAAGAAATTGATCAAAGAGTGGGCTCTCCTATTTATTGTCCCATTGTAATCAAGACAAGTGATTGATGGTAATGTTCTTAGATCACTTTTGATCTACCATTGTAATATTTAACTCCTATAAGATCAATAGCCACCGTATGACACTAGGACTCACCATTGGCTTATTCATGAGAAAGCAAATGGCACTATGATTAGTGTGCACAAACACTTTCTATCCAAGCACATAGTGCCTAAATTTATTCAAGGCATACACCACCGCCATCAACTCTTTTTCTGTTAAGGTGTAATTAAGCTGTGAATTCATAATTATTTCACTTACATAGTGGATATAATAAGGACATTACTGATCATCTAACTACATAAGCACATCTTCCAAGACATAGTTCAATGCATCTGTCATGATGTGAAATGAATGGGACCTATCAAGTGCTCATAGAATTGGAGTTTCTAAACGCTTCTCCTTAAGTTGTTGGAATTTTTTTCACATTCTTTGGTCCATAAAAACAAAACATCTTTCTTTGTAAGCTCAAACAATAGTTTAGTGATCTTAGAGAAATTCTCTATGAATCACCAATAGTAGCTAGTGTGCCCAAGAAATGATTGAACATCTTTAATGATTTCCAATTGGTGGGTTATTCTAGATGATCCTAATCTTTTTACGATCCACCGCAATCCTTACTTATAAGATTTTGTGCCCCAACACAATGTCCTCCTAAACCATGAGATGGTTCTGCTACCAATCAAGCTGAAGATTGGTCTTCATGCACCTTTTAAGCACTTGCTCAAGGCAATCCAGGGCTTTCTCAACTGTAGCACCATAGGTGGAAAATTCATCCATGAAAAATTCCACCCCACTACCAATCTACTGCTAAAAAATACTAAATATAAGGCATTGGAATGTTATAGGGGCATTGCACAGGATAAAAGGCATTTCTTTTATACGCAAAAGTCCCCTAGGGGCTTGTGAATGTTATTTTGGCTTGATCTTTTGGTGCCATCTGAATTTGGTTATAGCCACTATAACCATGTAGAAAGTTGAAATATAAATGCATAGAGATAATGTCCAACATCTAGTCCACAAATGGAAATGAAAAATGATCTTTGAATATTGCCATGTTCAATAGCCTAAAATCAATAGAGATCCACTACTTGGCACCTTTCTTTGGCATGATCATGAGTGGACTATAATTGGATAGATTAACTCCACCTTGAGGAGTTGTTCAATTTTCTCTTTTACAATCTACTTCAATTTGGGGTTTAATTGCCACTGCAACTACCTCTTTGGCTTCATGGCCAGATCAATATAGATGTAATTCTAGCATATCCTAGGGTCAATCCCTTTGAGTTCAGGATATGACCAAGCAAAGGTTACTGGCTAATTCTTGGTCACCTTCAACAACATCCTTTTATGCTTAGGAGCATGGTTAGCATTGATTATCACGAACTTGCCATTTTTTAGACATGCATATTTCATGCTGATACGTAGATTTTTCAAGTCTAAGGGCTCCTATTTGAAATTTTCAAGGATCTCTAACTCTCCCCAATTGATATCATCAACTTCATCATCATAGAGTTAGCAATTAACTTGCTCTAGTTCATTCATGCCTTTAACATAGGCACAAGTTAGGCTCTTGGTTGGTTTTATGCAAAGTGTGCTACTTTCAAAATTAGCATTAACCATTGGGTGTCCTCCTATTTTGTAACTACTATGTACAATCACTTTTGAATTTCAGATTCATCTACACACTATCTGTATGCTTTGATTAATGTGTTTTTGATAGATCATAACTTCTTCACACAGTTACATCTATATGTGATGCGTAGAACTCTTTTTTTCTCGATCTTTCTAAATGCATTCTCCTTGGAGGTTTCTAGGAAAAGATCTCTAATGTTCATTTGTGCATCAATACTACTCAACCAAGCCCTTCCCATAATGATTGGAAAATCCATCTTATAATTGTTAACCTTGATCACCAAGAAATTAGTAGGGTTGAACTACTCATAGAAAGTGGTCACAATGTCCTTCACTAATCCCAAGGTAACAATGATGAACTAATCTACCAATTTTAAACAAATGTTTCTCTTCTTGAGAGGAGGCAAGTTTTAAGTGTTGTACATTTCATGGAAATTAGATTAACACTAGAACCTTAATCAAGGAGCCTTTCATGGCTCATTTCCAACAATCTACAAGTAGATGAGAGGACTTCTATGATCAACTCTTTTCTGGGAAAGGTTTCCAACTTTGATCCAATCAAATACAATGTGGATTAACATGACTATGTAGAACTTAGGAGACATTTGGTTTGAAGGGTTCTTGAAAGGATTTGATGTAGAGGATAAAGGAGACATGGGATGAATATCTACATGAGCCAGTGAGGGCTTGGTAGGACTATTGGTTTGAAAGAATGGTCTTTTCCTAGGTCTAGGTTTTGAACCACTTAACTGAGGAACCAATTGTAAGTTAATGGCCCTAGTAGCATTACATTTCTAGGGTTGCATGGGAATTTCATCCTGCATGAATGAAACAAGTGGCAATTGGATTTAGGATGGAGGAACATGTGCTAAAGAATGAGGAAGATGATAAGGGTATGGGGATTCCCCTCTAGGAGATGAAGAATGATCTCTATAGTACTCTGGAGGGTAATAGTAATGCTGAAAAGAAGCATGAGTGGAAGAGTCATGCAGAGACATGGGTTGTTGAACATAGTACCTAAACAAATCTAGCTACCTATAAGGGTACTACTACCTTGGTAGTGGCATCCCCCATAATTGTGGATGCTGCCACTATTGTTACTACTCATATGCTTGTGGTGGAGCTCAACTTGGATAATAAGCTTATTGTTGCTGGTGGAACTACCTTAAATTGCCTTGAGGATAAGACAATCTTCTAGGTGATTACTTTCTTACCAATCTAGGATTTAAAGCAAACACCCTAGACTTCTACAAGTGTGACATAATAGGGAAACATTCCTTAGGGTTTTCATATTGGTAGATGTCACATCGACCATCATCATTTGATTCTAACTCTACAACCTCTTCCACTACAATCGCCTTGCCCTCACCCCTTTGGTAGGCACATTTAACTTTTTTTCTTCTCCTACAATCATCATCGCCACTTTTCTCTTTGGATGTCTTTGCTATTTTTAGAGCTATTTGGAATTTTTCATCCAAATATTTTCACATTTTATCAACCTTGGCAAAAATTTTAGAAACAAATTTCTAAATCAATAGGGTTTTTCACTGCACCACTTCATCAAGTGATGCCTCCACCTCACTATCATAAAAATAGACCTCCTTTTTTCTGATGGAAGGATCTCTATTATACTTTTTTAGCACTTTCCTATTTTCTCAACTTATCTTCTTCTTTTACAACCTACTCAATGAGCCTTTGAATCGAATGACCTTGAAGTTCTGACAATATCCCTTAGTCATAGACCCCAAGGGTTCTCCTTATTTTTGATCAAAGTCCATCTATGATATGGTGAAGCTACTCTCATTAAGAATAACAATGGCTAGGACATCTATGCAAGAGAGAGTAATACATTTCTATGGTCATGTCCAAGGGTTCATGTGTTTCTTTCACTAGCCTTGAATTTTATTTCTCAAATTGGACACTCTAGAGTACATCTAATATTTGTCATTTAATAGTTCAAGTATTGTACTCCATCTGCAAATGAATTCTAGCTCCAATAAGTAGTGCCAACTTTCTGCTTCTTTTGTAAGTATCATGGAAAATAGATTAAGTTTCTACCAATCATTGTCTATGTTTCATAAGGCATAGCCATCATGAAAGGCTTGAAGATGGTTTTATGGATCTAAGTTATATCCCCCTCAATATGGGAATATTGTTCATATCCAACCTCTTGATTCTACTATCTTTTATATGCCTGGTCAAAATTCTAACTACCTTTGTGATGTTTAGCATGCTTTAAGTTGCTAGCAAAGGTTCATCATCATCATGATTTCAGTGATGCCTATGATGTCCCATGCTAGCCCTTCATTCATGGTGGGGCATATGTTCATTATCTCACCATTTACCTCCATCATGGTTTCATCCCCTATGATTTCAACTAGAACCATAAGAGGAAGAAGAAGATGTAGATGAAGAGGGTGAAGAGGAAAGAGGACTGCCATCACCATGATGTTTGTCACCTCCTCTTTGCTTGTCACAGCTATGATCATCAAGTTTACAGTCATCATAATGATTTCTTTAGCCCCTATCTTGATTCCCACTTCTACCTAAACCTGGATTGTTGATAGGGAAGTGTAAGTATGAGTTCAAGTTCCCCTTCATCAAATTCAAGGGATGGAGAATCTTCATGTTAAGAACCCCCAGAGAGAGGATCATCCTTGTCACTTTGATTCAGCAGAAACAAGGGGTTAGTGAACCATTTCCCCTTCATAGCTTCATGGAACTTCTCCTAGTGTTTATCTCTTTTGCATTATGTTTTAGTGGGAAGGTAGTCCTAATGGTCATCATCCTACACAACGTATTCATCATGGAGATCCTAGATGCCCAACCTCTTAAGAATTTGAAGCAGCATCTCAAGAATAGATTTTTCGAGAGGCAACACAACATTTCCCTTCATATCTCTCCATTGCAAATATTCATCTTAATGTAGGATGATGGTGAAATTGAGCACAAACTCATCTAAATGAGTGTACAACACTTTGAATTATTGGAATACTAGTGATTTTGATTCATCATGCCTATGAGAAGATGACATTTTGGATTAAAGAAAAATTTAGTATGCTTAAATTAGAATTAGAATTATTATTATTTTGAATGATTGTGACGTTAGGATTTCTTCCAATGATCTTAAATAATATTCACTAATTCCTAGATAATGCACATATCAAACTATAGGTCCTTGGCAATGGTGCCAATAATGAGTGTTAAGTAGATCCTACATCCAACCATATGAATCATAAACTGTTTATGTGTAATCGTGTCAAATTCCATGGACCTATAGCCTTTTAAGTACACTGGTCTCTATGAAGTGAAACTAACCATTACAATCATTGTTTTCCCAATTATACTTATGAAATGCAAAGTTTTAGTTAAGTGCAATTGATGCAATGGTTTTTTTCATTTTTTACTTTTTATGTTCTAAGTCACCTAAAAATAAAGTAATTTAACTACTAATTTAATCTAATGAGCTAACATTTAACTAATCCTAACATAAGCATCTGTTTCCACTTGAAATACACATGCTGATCACATTTAACACCACTGGGTTATGAAATGTTAAGCATTACTAGGATTACCAAATGTCAAGTGTATGCTCGAAGTGGTCATACTTATGTGCTTAATTAATTACTATTTAATTTAGCTTAGTCTAGCTTAATTTATCCTAATTAATTACTTAAAGCATTAAAATAAATTACTTAAAATATTAAATGCATAAAAGAAATAATTAATCTATTTCAAAGTGCTACAAGGTTTATTAGAAAGCTTATCTTTATTACTGCACACAAAGCCATGCTTAGGTACAACAGTGTTTGAATAAAGATCTGTACACTCTCTGACTTCTACTATGGGCACTTAGAAAAATATTCTAACTTTTAAATGAAAAAAATGCAAGAGCTTTGCTACAACTATCCCACTTATGCCATAAATGTGTCTGGTGAGTATGTATTCATAGGTAAAATAGGGAGCCCCATTAACGAGTATGCATCAATAGATCAAACCTTATGTCGATGAGATCCCATCAATGGTATCCCATCATCAAGGTCATGTCAACAACAACCTATTGATGTAGCCAACAAAATGACTCATCATACATCATTAACTAATATCCCTATAAGTACTTCAAACCTCATTTTAGATTATTCTTAGATCCCATCATAAATCTTAGAATTTTCCCTTGATTTGCAGGTCGTTTAGGAGATTTTAACCACATTAGAATTTTTAGTTGCAACATTGTCAAATAGGAAGGAAAAATTTATTATGATGCTTTAATTTTGGGTTTTTAGCATATTACTTACATGAAATTTTAGTTTTCATGCAATTTGGTTTAGTTTGGTTTATTAAGAAACTATTTAACAAGATGTTTTGGGATTCTGTTCTACCAAATCTAATCTATTTTATACATATTTTTGAGATTTAATTATATTATATTGATTTTATTATGCATAGAACATTAGAGATCACATTTTTCTCTATTTGAATTATTTTTTTTTTTTTTGCAAAAATTTTGGACTATAGAACTAGGATTTCCTACTATTTTTTGCATTTTGTGATCAAAGATGATCCTAGATGATCATGATGCTAAAGGAAAAATTTCTCAACATGCCAGTAATAATCAAACTATACCATATTTTTTATTTTTTGATTTATCATGACTTCATTATAAGGCTACAATGTTTGCTAACATCAAGTTCCACTAACACATGTCAAATGAACAAACATTTATAAAAGGATCCCCTACTTATTAGCTTCTAAAAATTATAAAATTGGTCAACAATATAGCTTCTAGGGCTTTCTAAAGTGACTAAAAGATAAAAATAGAAAATGATCACACTTTAAGAATTTGTAGATGCTTAAAATAACCTTAGGTTTTTAGATTTTGATATTTAACTATTTTTAAAATTTCAGTAATTTGCTTGAAAGTTTCATTTTAATCTTAGTAGTTGTTGGTAGCTATTTAATTCCTATTTTGATAATAACCTTCCTTTAACCATTTTTATAGTTTTGGTAACTTTTCCTTATTATCAATAATTTAGCAATATATGAGCTTTAGACTCCTTAGCTATTTAGCAAATAAGAGACTTAGGGATCCCTAATCTTTGGTGTTTACCACTTGATTCATATGTTTTTCCCACCATCCTATATTTTGTTGTTTACATATTTGTACTAATAATTTATGATTATGCATGAAGCCAACATATTAAGTATTTTGGTTCATATTTGAGTATTTATTTTTCTAACTTTTGTTGAAACTTTACACTTGAAGTTACCATGATAAGAACATACATTTAGAGTCTTAAGTAGGGGGTCACCATATAAGCATTTGACAAAGAATTATAAGTGGAGTCATCATAGTAAACATTCTTATTTATTAAGATTGATTGGTAGTGGAATTCCATTTAAACATCTATATCCATTTGATATTTGTATATATTATTTAAGCTTGAAAATATTCAATGTTTATATTTATGCTTAGATTTTTTGGAACTAACTCTTTAGATGTAGTTAGCTCTATGCTAGGCCTTCCAGCTACCTAATGCCTACTTTTAAAACCATTAAGAAAGTACTTATAGTTTATTTTTCCTATGCAATTTTAGGACTTACATTCCTTGTTGTTTCATATTTTTAGGTAATTTAGTTAGTTGTAATGATGATGAGCTAAACTGAGAAGTTGATGCTTGGATTTAGATTTTTATGCATTTTCTAGCATTTGATTAAGCTACTAATTTTTTTTATAATTTTCTAAGCTATAATGTTTAGATGATATTTTTGTATTATGTAATGTCCTTTGGTTGCTTCTGTGGATTATGTACTTATCTATCCTTGATGTAGGCATATCATTAACATGTTAATTTAGTTGAGTAGCACTAGTATTTTTACATAACTTTATTTAATATTGTTATTTCTTGTATAGTGCAATGTCTTAATGATATTTAGTTATGTATATCATGTAATTAATTTCGTTATTTTTATTATACTAAATTATTGTAATTTTACCTTGAACATTGGGATATTGAACTCTCTTTTTTTCCTAGTGAATAGGTTAGGATTTATATATACAGATCTATTGGCACTATTTACATATTCTCTATCTATTTTTTACATTTTTTTCGTATCTCTCTATGCCTACTTGTGGATGCCTCCTACTTTACCTATCATATTATCTTGACATCCTTTGATTTTTATTACGTTGCAATTTACTTTTATAAGTAACATATTTTTAGTCTAAGCCTAGTTAGTAGGGTGCTACACAAATGGAATTAAAAAAAATGAAATAAACTCCATATAAAAGAAGATAAGATTAATGTTATAATTAGTACAATTGTTTGTATGTTTACCTTATAAACACATCCACTATCATAATAACTAAAGGAAATGAACCTTTTTTTTATTTATTGTCATTATTCCTATTGATGATGTTTTAAAAGTCTAACAAATAATATTTATCCTTACAAAAATATTTTTTAATAATATTAGCATGAGGCAAAGGATTCACAATAATAAAAAACAAAACTATACTATGTGATTCGTTTTCTCAAAAAAATTCTAATTAACATTGAGAGAATGTCGAGTTCGAAATCATAGAAATAAAAAAGAACTCATCTATATGATGAGAAAGAAGCCTTTAGTGGATTTTCTATGCTTGAAACTTGGTGAGATTGGTGAACCTATTAGATTCAACATAGAAAATAGACACTAAAGGATGAGAAACAAATTCAAGAAAAATGTCAAGTATGTTGAAGTATTCCTTGGTAGCTTTTACAAGAGACATGGTGGAAAGATACAAATTTCTCATGTTTACCAAACTAGTTGATAACAAATTAAAGGTAAACTACTTTAAAAACTAAAAGACAAAGTTTAAAAAATTAGAATTGCAAGGCTACCTAGATGCTACATTGTAGAATGATGAGATAATTCTCTCTTATGTAATCTATTGAGGTTTATGGATATACTAAAATGGAAGATTTTTTCTAGAATTTAAAAGAGCTCAATTAAGGATCAAAATCTCAGAGAGATTAATCAAGTATGTTTTCAAGAATACCTTTGAACTTTTGCATATGTTTAATACCAAATCTAGGTCTAAGATAGATTTCCATAGTAAATAGTTTATAATACTTTTATGTTGGATGAGAACAATACATGGATAAATTTTATCTATTTAAGTGATCCATATAGGTCAATAGCCAACACCATCATTAGTGGTTAAACTTTGTGCAATCACTTCATAAGGAATTGAATTGAAAGAACATAGGTTTGTAGTTCATTGTGGTGGTGAAGCTAGGTATCTAATGATGAAGAATCTAACTTGTGTTGTTATTAGTTGTTACAGTTGTCCAAACTATACAAGTCCATTACAATTGATTCTCTACAACATGTGGGCTTGGAACCTATGGGGTTTGCATGGCCTAAGTTGTTTCTTCTCTCTCTATTGTTGGAGGAAAAAAGCAAAAGATAATGGATTCCTCTAATGTCAGACCATAGGATAGTGAGATTATTAATGTTGTAGATAACAACGTTTTGCATTTTGATTTTCCTGAACATATTTTTGAACAAACAGTGCATGCATTTACTTAGCTTTATGTTATTATATTTTTTTACTAGCAAAATTTCTCTTGTAATGATTTTTCAAGATTGGATTCAAAAGTATTATGAATCTAGAAATATCTACTTAATCCTTACTTCTAATCAATAAAAGGGTTTTTTTTTTCTCTTTGCTTTTGAAACTAAGGAAATGGACTTTATAAAGAATTAGTCTATTTGGAATGTTTGTGAATCCATTTTAGTTCTTTATCCATGGAAGGAGTATTTTAATATAGAAAAAGAAACCAAAAGTATTCTCCTACTATGGACTGAATATCCAAGACTTCCAACTCATTTTCTCCACATGTAGACATTCTTACTTCATAGATTAGTGAGGTTATTGGAATGAAGTCTTTCTCAAGATTTCATATGTGACCAACTCAGCAAGTTTATGTTAAATTAGATATGTAAAAGCAAAGGCAATAATCAATTGAGTTTAATGTAAAGGGAAGAACATCTACATAAAATATCTCTTATCTTACACTTCTAAATTAAGGTTACTCCTACCTTGATTCTAATCATAAAAGAGCTTCATGTCTGAAGCTATTGGCCAAGCTTGAAGCTGAGAGAATTTTATCTGAATAGGTAAATAAATAATTACAAGAGAACAATATATATATATATGAATCAAGGAAATGCTACTTCTGAGATACACTTTCTAAGTAATTCATCTTCTTCAGACTCCAAAAAGGTAGACACTAAAGATATGAGTATTAAGGATATCGATGCTACCTCTTTAGAGAATTCTTAAAACTAAGAAGGAAATTCAAAATAAATTACTGGTTGCTAGGAGCAAGTTACTCAAAAATCTTGCTTCTTAGTTACATGAGATAATCCTATCTTCAATAATTTGTCTAAAGGACAAAAATCCCTATTAATTGCAAATAATATTCATTCCTCTAGTAGAAGATAAAGTAGTCATCATCCTTTAGTTAATAGTTTTGAATTCAAGAATTTTTTTAAGACATTAGTTGTTGAGTCAGATTCTCTCTCATCTTCTCATTCATAATGAAGAATTTCTCTTGGAATGTAAGGGGACTCTCAGATCCCCAAATAGGATATATAGTTCAAGATTATATTTGTAGGAATTATCTAGATCTGGCTTTTATTCGAGAAGTTAAAATTTAAGGATTCAAACTTCAAACCTATTGTAAGTGTATTTTTCCTAGCAGTTATTATATTTCTTTTACTTATAATCATAGTAAACATGGAGTATTAATTCTTATTCATAGCAAATGACAAGATTTTGTTATTGATCAAGGTAGTGATGATTTAGGGTATTTTTGTTAAGTTTAGTTATATTATGCAAATGAAATTTTCAATTTCATTTCAAGATCGTTAAACTTAGAAAAGGGGCATGAATAAGTTTCCAAAAAAATGTTGATACAAATCACAAAAACCAAATTTAATGTGGTTCCCCAACTTGGGTAGTCCAAACTAAGAGGGTAGTCTGCTCATACACCTTTAGACTTTATTACTCTCAAATGTGGTTTGAAAGATACCATACCCTATACAACCTCTAAGCTTTTCTCTGGAGTGATTTGACATCACAAATCCACTCAACACTACAATGTATCCACAAGCTTAGAAATGTGGTTTCTAGGATCCCACAACCTTTACAACTTGAGCTCTACTTTGAAGTGTTATGTTGCTACACCAACACTCAATCCCACAAGATCCTGACAAGCTCAAGTAACATGCCTTCCTGCATGAAGCACATCAACCCCACAAGGCAACAAAAAAGAAAAACAATTACAAGGAATGAATTGCAACTAAGTTTGTTGATTTTTGTACTTTGAGTCACAGCTCACTTTACCTAGTTACAATAGACAAAAGATAGTACAATAAGGAATAATAACAAGAGAATGATGATTACAATGATTACTTGATAGTTACATTTGAAAGTACATAATTCTTGCATATTTCCCAATGGAATGAAGTCTTCTCATAGCCAATATGTTTTTGAAATCACCTTAGAATTCATGCAATGGTTAACGGTCACTAAAGACATCTTCTTTGAGGGTGAGATGTCTTTTGCATGAGACCTTCATTCAGGAGAGACGTCTTTTTTTCAAAAAAGACATATTTTTTACTAGAAAATTTCTTTTATTTTTCAAAGGCATATTTGTCTAAGAAATCTTTAATTTGGCTAAGATGTCTACTATTTTCTGAGGATGTCTTTTTGACTTTCCTTCACTTCTTCTAAGATGTCTATTATTCAATAGAGACATCTTTCTTGAATTTTCTTTGCATTTGAAATCTTCATTCCTTGTCCTTGCTCTTTGCACTTGCACATACTCCACAAGTTCTTGATGATGTCAACTTTGCTTGTGAGTTCTTGAGTCTTTTTCTCTTGCTAAGTTCTTTGCTCTTGCTCCTAATTTGAAGTCCTTCTTCACAATCTTATTCTTGGTAGAGTTCTATGAAGTTTCCATTCATAATCTTGTCCTAAAAATACAATGCCATGCAAAAATCCTTTGTTCTCCATTTTCCTTAAGGTTTTAACATACCAAAACGTCAACAATCTTCCCCTTTTTGGTAATATTCAAAACTTAAGAAAATGGGTTAGTATAATCACAATAGAACTAGTAAACACTTCTCCCTCTTTTTGAACATGAACAAAAAGGGATAATGTTATACTATAGGGAGAAAAAAATTTTAGTAAGGATACATCATGTAAAAAATCAAGAATCTAAATCACTTCTCATGAAAGGATCTATAGCAATCTGCAAAAATGATTCAACATTTAGACATTCCATAGGGCTAACAAAGTAAAATTGTTTATATCAAGAATAGTCCTTTATCTATTCATTCCAAGATTCATAGTAAGTCTAGAATTTTCAATGACTATCCTATCTCAAAAGCAAGGTATCTTTTGAGTGATCAATTAAATAGTAGCTCCAGATACAATATATGAAATGTGTAACTTAAGGCTTTTTAGGAAAGAAATTTTTTTTCATAAGAGTATACACCCATACATATATAAATAGAAAGGTAATCACATTGTGCACATACATTCACAAGACTAAGTAATTTGATAGAACCAACTCTTAGCATTATTTTCATAGGGTTGATGTCATAAAAAATAGGAGCTACCCCTTATCGAAATCCAAATTTTTAGCATTTTAGACCAAGTAACTTGTCTTTCTGAATCAATAAAGTCATTAGTTAAACCAATCTCTCATGATTCCGTTAATACTTAACTCCTTTGAAAGCATCATGAAAATAAATTTATGGCAAGAGAGAAAGGACATCCTTGTATAAGTAAGATTAGATTCTCATAATGGAGGACAAATACCAAATCAAAACAAGCTAATGCCTAAAAATGGCCAAGTTTAAAAAAGATGCTCAAATAGTAGCCATGTTTAATAAAGATGCTCAAATAGTATTCATGTTTAATAAAAAGATGCTCAAATAGTAGCCATGTTTAATAAAAAAAATATCATAAGATAAAATGTCTATAAGATATCTTGACCAGGATTTAATTCTAGTTTTACTTTGGATATTGTACCATACTTTTACATGAACTCTTATGCATTTTTGAAATGTGATATTTTGCTACTTGAGTGTTTCTTAGTAGAAGCCTCTAATGACTCCCCCTACATTGGTGACCTCCAAGATAACAAAAGATAATGAGGAATAGGCTTCTCCTACACATGTGCATCTTTCCTTGGGATTTTAAGATCATCTTGTATTTTTCAAGGAAGTAATTGTCATATATCACCAAAGTACCACAATTATAGATCATCATTAAGATCAATTGTGGAGACTAAGGTCTCCAATTAGTAATATTAAAAGAACTTTCAAAAATGTGTCTACTTAAGATTCATGAATTATACCAAAAGCATCAAAGCAATGGGTTAAATATCCCAAACAACATGAGCTTAGAAATAGATCATCACAAGAAGTTTAGACTAAGTAATATTTAAAGGCTATTGAAAGCAAGATAAAAGCCTAAAATAAATTATTACAAATGCTACACCACATGTTTTTATAAAATCAATTACATCAAGTGTGGCCATTTTGGTGTGCTCAAAATGTTAAGTAAATTAGAGATAAGTTATTTGTATGGTTGTATGATCATTGTGTTTTTAGGACTACATACATGGGAAACCAAGATGACCTAAAGAGGACAAGAAATGAACTATCCTAGAGCTCAAAGGAGAAGTTCATCCACATGTTCTTCAAACAAACATCCAAAGAATTTTGATAGGGATCAAATACTAAGCAAGAAAAGCATGTGAAGGTCAAGACTATGGACAAGGAATGATGCATTTAAAAGACAAAGGAAGATGAAGAAAGATATCTCTAGGAAGCAACAAACATTTGGGCATATTTTGGATGAACTCATAGAAAATTCAAAAAGACATCTTTAGAAATAGCAAGACTTCTTTCCCTAGTCAAAGACATCTTTCATGAGACAAATACATCTTTAAATAATGCAAACCAAATATAGAAAGATGTCTTCCATTGGGCGAAGACATCTTCCAAGATGGGGACTTTAGAAAGACATCTTTTAGAAAACAAAGACGTCTTCCCAAATTTGAAGCCAAATTTAGAGAGAAATCTTATGCATGAGAAAGATGTCTTCCATGATCATTAGTGATTGTTAGCTAGCCATTGCACAAATTTGAGATGAATTTAGCAACATGGTAGATTTAAAAAGGCTTCATGTGCATTGGAAAATGTGTAATCATTATTGTATTCATTGTACAACATTTGTAATCATTGAATTCTCTATTTCACCTTATTGTCTAATCATTTTTATCTTTGTAAAGTGTGTTGTACCTAACTATGCAAGGATCAAAAAATTGAGTCTCAATTATTCCTTGTATTTCTTTTTCTTGTTGCCTTGTGGGGTTGAGTTCCTTGAGCTTGTTGGGATCCTACGGGATTGAGTTGTTGGTGTTGTGGTACAACACTTTGGTGCAGAGCTCAAGATTGTAAAGGTTGTGGAAACCTTGAAACCACATTTTTCCAAGCCTGATGGGACCTTGCGGGGTTAAGTGATTGGTGCTATGGTACAACACTTTAGAGTGGGGCTCAAAGACTATACAAGTTGTGGACTCTTTAACCACATTTTGAAAGCAATAAAGTCTAGAGGTGTGGTTTTGATCTACCCTTTGAGTGTGGAGTACCCAAGTCGAGGGATCATGTAATTTTTTGTGTATGCTTTGTTTATTTATTTATTTAATTGTTGATTTGGGGAACTTATGCATTCCAAACACACCCCAAAAACAACCACCCCCCCCCCCCCACCGCCCCCCACTCTCTAAGTTCAATGATCCACATCAAGCTCAATATGAATATAAGAGATACTCTAATTATTCCAAACATTATTTGATCTAGACATAACACTCCATAAAAAATGTAAGCTCAAATTAAAAAAAATTGACTTCTCAAATCATATACTTATAAATTATCTAGTAAGCAAAGAGATGGAAACTTACCTTGACTTACCTTGCTTGCAAGTGAGAAGAGAAGATTATTGAAGTTTGAGTTGAGGTCCCCTATCATGAAGTACCTCTGCACCTTTTGATTCTTTTTCATTAGATCTTTTATATGATGACTCTATTTGTTCAATTTCTTTTTGAAAGAATCCTTGATCACTTATTTCATCATCTATCTCTTTGAAAAAAAATTTAATTCTCCACTTCTCTTCATTTTCAGCTATTGCTGGTTGCAAAATATGCTTACCAAAGCCTATTTGACAAGACCAAGTGTCAATCTTGTTTTGATCAAGAATAGTTAAATTTTTGCTTACCACCACAATTTTTACAAACAAGCAAAGTATTATCCTCATGAATAACATTATCAAATTTGACTATGCTTAAGCTTAAACTCAAATCCTCCTACGTAACTTTCTCCATATTATTTAGCTATTTTCAAGAGTCTTTTCTTCTTGAAAATTTTTGAAATATTTATTTAAAGAGTTTAATTGTTGAATCTCAACTCTTATGTATTAGATTTATCCTTTCATTTTAGTGTGAATAGCATCTAGATTAGAATTTAAAAATTTCTTTGCTCTCCTAAGCAAATAATGTAAAACAAGAATTTCTTCTCTAAGTTCACTATACCTTTCATCATACTTACCACCTTTTTCATCCATATGTAAAGAATTTTCATTTGTAACTACCATGCATATGAGATGAAAATCTTTGGTAGAGTTGTCCACTTCTTCTTCACTTTGCTCACTATTATCCCAATTTGTATAAAAGTTGGTCTTTTTCAATTCCTCATCATTGGATCTGTTCTTTGGTTATATCCTACTATCACTAGGGCATTTAGAGGTCATATGGTCTCTTCCTCCACAAACCCAACACTCTATAGAAGAGAAATCTAAATTAGAATTCAAGAAATTTTTACCTCTCTCTTTACTTTTGAATAGATTGGATCTTTGCTAATATGTCCTCTTCTTTCTTCTTATTATCAATCATGGTATCTTCCTTGAGAGCAAGGCAATCTAATCTTCATTGCCATCATCATGCTCATTAAGCTCCTTCTCTTTGGAGGTAGGGTTTTTCTTGGATGGATCCTTCACTTATGAGATTCATTTCATAAGCAATGAGAGTGCTTTGAAGCTCCTCAAATTTCAAAGTTGAAACCTCTTATTTCCTCCATAGCCATGACCTTTGGTCTGAATTCTAGCTGAAGTGTTCTAATAATTTAATGATGATATCACTCTCTAGAAAATATTTACCAATACCTCTAATGGCTACAATAATATCATTTTCTTTGGAAAAGTAATCTTTTATTTTCTCACCTTCTTTCATTTTAAGCTTATCATATTCACTTTGCAAAACTAACAATTTAGATTATTTCAAAATAGACATTCCTTCATAAGTAGCTTCAAATGTTTGCTAAATTTATTTGGCCATTCTACAACCCACTATTCTATTAAACTCAAATTTATTCAAAGTGCAATATAAATAATTTTTGACTTTTGAGTCAAACATAAACTTATCCTTCTCCTCTTGTGTTCATTTGTCATAAGGCTTGATGATTCCGATGGAGCTATCAATAGGCAAAGTGTAGCCTCCAAGGATGGACTCCCAAACTTTGAATTCCATAGATTCAAAGACTTCTTGCATTCTAGCTTTCTAATAGATGAAGTCTAATCCATCAACTATGGATGGCTTTGTATAAGATGTTTCCTCCATTGTTCACTCTTGAAATTGATGATGAAGAAGAGTACCAAGCTCTGATATCACTTGAGGATCATTGAACTTAGAAAGGAGATGATGAATAAGTTCCCTAGAAAAATGTTAAGATAAAGTGCACACACCAAATTTAATGTGGTTTCCCAACTTGGGTAGTCCACACTCAAAGGGTAGATTTCTAGCACACCTCTAGACTTTGTTTCTCTTAAATGTGATTTGAAGGATACCACACCTTGTACAAGCTATAAGCTCTACTCCAAAATGATTTGATTCCACGAATCCACTCAACCTTGCAAGGTCCTAGCAAGCTTAGAAATTTGGTTTCTAGGATCCCACAACCTTTACAACTTGAGCTCCACTTTGAAGTGTTGTGGTGCTACACCAACACTTAATCCCATAGGATCCTAACAAGCTCAAGCAATATGCCTTCCCTTAAGAAGCACATCAACCTTGTAGGTAAATAATAAAGAACAACAATTATAAGAAATGAATGCAAATAAGTTTGTTGATCCTTGTACTTTGAAGCATAGCTCACTTTAACCAGTTACAACATATAGAAGATGATACATTGAGGAACAATAGCAAGAGAATGATGATTATAATGATTGCTTGATAGTTATACTTGAAAGTACATAATGCATGCACATTTTCCAATGGAATGAAATCTTCTTATAGCCAATATGTTTCCAAAATCACCTCAAAATTTGTGCAATGGCTATCTAATGATCACTAGAGATGTCTTCTTTGAGGCTAAGAGATCTTTCTACATTATACCTTCATTCAAGAGAGAGTCTTTTCTTCAAGAAAGACATCTTTGCAAAGACATCTTTAGGAAGATGTCTTTCGTACTAGAAAGATGTCTGCTTTTTTTCGAAGATGTCTTTGTTTGAGAAATCTTCAATTTGGCCAAGACGTCTACTATTTTTTGAAGATGTCTCTCTGACTTTCATTCACTTCAACCAAGATTTTTTTTGTTCTTTGGAGACATCTTTCTTCAATTTCCTTTGCACTTAAAATCTTTGTTCCTTATCCTTTCTCTTTGAACTTTTGCATACTCCACAAGTTCTTAATGATGTCAAATTTACTTGTGGGTCCTTAAGTCCTTTGTCTTGCCAAGTCTTTTGCTCTCACTCCTAATTTGAATTCCTTGTCCAAAATATTGTTCTTGCCAAAGATCTATGAATTTTTCATCCATAATCTTGTCCTATAAACACAACACCACATAGACATCCTTTGTTATCCATTTTTCTTAAGGTCTTGACATACCAAAAGGTCAACATCATTTCTATCCATGCCTCTTATAAATTGAACAATCATAAACTATTTTGGAACTAACTATGTCATAACTTGCCTACATCAAATAAGGTTATTACATGAGACTTTAATATGATCAAGAATCTAGGGGATAAAATTGGAGGATAAAGAGATGGTTTAGATAATAGTAATATCCTCTTTTGGTTGTAGTTGAAAAGTAAATTAAATTTTCATGAAGCTAATCCAAATTACCTCTCTTCTAGCATTTCTAATTTATTTATTTTAAGTAATTCTAGACATGGAGATTCTTACATTTCATTTAGGTTGGATTAGGTTTACATGTTTGAGAATGCTTCTATGCAATTTTCTATTACCAATGATGCTTCAGTCTAGGTGGATTATACTCAAGTTCTTTCAAATAATTATCCTATTTAGTGATCCCTTTTCTTTTCTAGTTGCTCTTTCACTTCGAATGATCTCTACATTTTTAACACACCCTTTCTTCATAGTAGATCAATGTGTACTTCATTAATGAAAATTTAGAATCTACATCCCAAATCCACAAGAGATAATGGTTGGATAAATTGGTGGATTAATGTTTATATTTACTTTCAAATTTTTTCTAAACATGCAGGGAAAATGATGGCTTCTTGAATGGCTTTGCATAAATCCAACACTAGTAAGGATATCTCCTTCTTATAAAATACAATTAATAAAGGTAAAGCTATAGAGATTTAAATTCAAAATCTACAAATTTCCAAGGAAAATATGTGCATCATGAAGCTAGAGAAGCTTACCTTCATGCCTAACTTTCTTGGCTTTGTATGGGTGATCCAGCTACTAAAGGATTTTTTCATTTCCTTAAAGGGAGACAACACTCCCTAAATATTCTAGCTATTCAAGTTGATGGTAATATCTTCATTTCCAAAAGTGACATTTACAAGCTTTCTTTGATTATTATTATAATATTTTTTGTAAAGAAGATATTGACCTAGCTATGGTTGATAATTGCTTAGGAGTCATTACTCCTTTTAATCATTCCATATTTGGTGATATTACTATTCTCTCTAAAAATTATCTTTTTAAGGATTTGTATGAACTTCATGATAACAAAGCCCCTAGTATGAATGATCTTCCTATAGAATTTATTAAAACATTTTGGTCCTATCTTCAAAATATAGTTTATAATGTGTATAAGAAAGCTCTTACAAGAGGTTCTTTTCTCAAAGTTATCAATGTTAGCATTATTAAGTTACTACTCAAAATAGAAGATAGTATGCACATCATAAATTGGTGCCTAATTATTCTTTTGAATTCTATCTACAAAATTGTTGCTAAAGTTATAGCTAAAAAATTAAAATAGTTTCTTCTTTACCTCATCATCAAAGAGCAAACTAGTTTTGTTCAAGGTAGATATATTTTAGATAATGTGGTTGCTGCTATTGAGGGTATGCATTAGGCTTCTTCCACAAAACAAAAAGTCATTCTTCTTAAACTTGATTTTGCAAAAGCTTATGACAAGCATGACTTGTTGTAACACCCTACCCTAGTGAGGGTAGGGTGATGCCTAGGATCAAGAAATCTTAACACGGAATCATGATAACTAAAACCAATAATGTGTAGGATACATGATAATAAGAAAAGTCAAAAGGTACAGAACTTTCCTACCATACCAAAAACCAAACATATATATATCACATTAGATAAATGCATGTATCTACATAAAGTAAACTATACACTTCTTTTTCAAAATACAAAAAAAAAAACACACACACATAACCTCATCATCATATAAAGAAGAGTATAGAGAGTTCCATAAAGGGTATCTAGTTCACACTACTATACATGAAAATATACATCAACATAAAAATATCTAGAATTAAACACTAAAAGATTTTCCCTCCTTTACTCTTTCTCTCTTTGGGCTCATCTAGGTTCCTGCACCTTTCACTTGTAATGAAATAAAGTCAGTACAAAACTAAGTGAGAAGCCTTTACACTTCCCCTGCTAGATGGTTGACAAGTGCTACACTAGAGGCGAGGAGTGGGATACAAGGCAACTTGCAACACTATTAGTCATGCATGCTCAAAACAACACACACCATATCAACCATAAAGCTAACATATGATCATGCAAGCATAGACAAAGCCATGGTCCAACATCATCTATCATACCCATGATATCCTAGAAATAATCCATGATCCACACAATCATAATCCAAACAAAAAACCTAGTCTCAACAATATGACTTACAAACCAATACTATCACATACATAGCCCATGTGGTTACTAGCATATCTGCACTCAATGTAACATGTGAAACGTTGCCATGAGTACTCATAATAACCATTGCCTATAGGTCTTTTATTAGTCTTTATTTATCTAACTAGTGCTAGGGTCCTTCAACCTGTGACTCGCAACCATTAGCCTTCTAGAGGACTAGTGATAGGGATGAACATGCCTATGCCACAGACTAGCCATAGGGACAATCACACCTATGCTCTTCCACTCTCAAGATGAGGCTTGAGATAGGAGCCTTACCAATGCATCACTGTGGGCATCAATCCATACTACCTCCAGGGTGCCTCATCATCAACTAGTCCACACCCTCACGCTAGCACCACCCACCAATAACCATTATAAGTGTCATTGCAAAAACATATACATAGTCTAGGTAGCTTAAGCCAACACATGTCATAAGCACAACACACCCAAACCAACATAACCACATAGATCCAATACCATGATGCAACAAAACAACATGAAGATCTCGATATGACATAACAATATCATATTTCTCAAAAGATACATACATCCATACAAATGATAACTATAATAACCTTCAAAATGAGATATGCCCAAAGAGAAAACTAATTCCACGATTATAAAGTACTTCTCAAAATGATCCCAACAACACTAATTTTACCTAAATCAAACTCCTAAATGCAAAGTTATGTGCATTCAAAGTTTGGTTAATAAAATAATATTTAAATAATGTTTGGAACACCCAAGAAAATGCCTGCACCCCAATAGGCCCCATAATAGCATATCATATGAGGCTCATCAACACCACATATCATAGTCCACAAGTCCACATCATCTCATAAATTGCATATATATTCATCCCCAATCCATAACAAAAATCAAACAATTTTGCAAGAAAACAAAATAACATGTCTAAGCTCAATCCCTGAGCTATCCATCCCACATGCCCACATTGCATAATCATATATACTAATCTAGCACAAAAATACAAAGGAAAGGCAAAGATAAGCCACCAATTAAAATTGTTGGGGTGAAAGGTTGAAAGAAGGAGAAAATCCTCAAAAATCTAGTAGGACTCCATTTCACTCCCAACAAGTTCTGCACCCACATAGATCTGAACGCAACAATCCCAAATCCAAGTTCAGAGCAAGCAAAACCCATCCAAAAGAAAAAGAGAAGAGAACAACTATAACCCTCATTTCTATTTATGCAACTAAAAGAAAAACAGACACCAAAACCCAATTTCTCCTATACGCAATGATGAGGTGGTGATAAACAATGTATAATACAAAACCTTACTTTACTTTATATGTTAGGTAAAATAAAGGAAAAAATGATGATGCACTTTACCCATGTAACATGAGTTTACTTTTTTTCCATGTGCATTATTTATACTTTTTATTTTTAAAAAATGTTAACGACACATTTGCATAAGTTATTTTGTTTCTTCCTTTGTAACTAATAACATGAACTTCAATCATGTGTAATATACATACTAAGACTCCAAATCAAAATCTGTTTAAACCTACATGAGCCGTAGCATACGTGATGAGCCAGGCAAAATTTGCTACTGGATACTTTTAAAATTTATTTTCATTTTTTTTTGTTCTAGAGATTTTCACCTTGTCTGTGACTGATCTATGAGTCATATCCTGTGGAGGAATGGTTAAAAAGTCAAAGAAATCATCAAGAAAATAAATAGTTAGAATTGAATCTAATTAAATTCCATACTTATGTCTGTTACTCATAAGTAAAATTATAAACCTTTATCCTAACTTCTAATCATAAGTTCAAAAATAAAGATTTATAATTAAATTAAATTGAAATTATGAATAATAATTGAAGATTACAAAGGAGACTTGCCTAAATTGCAATTCTGCCTTGTTTTCTCCACAATGTAGCAATTTTGATTATGAATTACAAAAGTAAACTCATATATATATAATTGATTATGAATTAAATAAATTGATTATGAATTTTCTCCTCATATATATAANATAAACTAATATTTACAACTTACATAAAAAAATAAAATAATTGTTACTTAAACAATTAAATATATGAAATATAAAATGAAATTAATTAAAATGCATAAGTTTGACAAAAAATACTTATTAAAATTGAACAAATTTTTTTGGGTTCAACACAGCTCTCGACTAGCCTACGACCAGTGCCTGGTTATAAAGGCAAAAATAAAACATTAATATATACATAAAAGTATACTATTGTTATTTCAAGATATATGTTTTAGGCTAACACATTAATTAAACTTGTCCATTGAGAAAATATTTATTCACCAATTATTTATTAAGTATGTATATATGATTATTCTTCTTTTTGATGATAAATTCTTATTCTTGGATATGAGTCCACATATAACTCAATTAGAAAGGCCCTACCTAAGATTTTTTGAGCATAACGTCACCTCACAAGGTTTGCTTTATTAGGTGTAAGAATGTCTTATAACCTCAAGGTTTAAACCTCTCCTATGATTTAAGGATCTGAAATGCATTACTTACATCTAACTCATTCCCTAACTTGTTCTTCAATTAGCTTCCAATTTGGTTATACCCTACTATCATATCCCTTATTACGTGGTTATCCTTAAGCTAAGGTATGTAACATATTTAGTTTAATTAGCAAAAAATAAATTATTAAAAGGAAACATGATCAAAGAATATACCAAAAGTAAGAATTTCCCTAGGTTTTATATATCCAAACTAAGAGAGAACCAAAGGCAATGGGTGAACAAGTTTTAGTATCCATCATTGCCTACCATAGTAGGGATCTTGACCACTAACACCTATGGAAGACATAATGGAAAACACAAAAAAAAAAAAAAAAAAAAAAAAAAAAAACCATGCACAAAAGTACCACTAGTCAAATGAGATGACCATGTAGAATAAAAATAGGATGAAAACTAAAAAATGAAAAAGAGAAATAACAAAAGGTAAAAATTAGGTAACTAAAAGAAAAAAATAATATGAAAAGTGTAAAACAAAAACAAAGAAAAATAATAGTCAAAAAGTACAAATAAATATAAGTAAAGTAACTAAATAACAAAGTAGAAGGAATGATTAGAGGTGAAGATGTCCATTAAGATACCAATTGTGGATGAGTGACTCTTTAGCTGCCAATGTTATACCCTAGTTCTAAGGTAGTGGGATCAAGAGTAGATTGATAATTGGTGCCTAACCCTTAAACACTCTACTTACATAACGGGGTTCTTGTAGGATGCTTGAAATTGTGAGCTTAGAGCATCATCCCAACTATAAGGTTCTTGTGGGAGTGGGGCTCAGCTCATGATTGAAGGTGCTTGTGGGGTGATTTTTTTTGTTTTCTTGTTTTCAATTATCTCTTGCATTGTATCTTATCTTGTTGTTCTCTTTTTTTTCATAATTTTTTCTTTTTTTATCTCTTTTTTTTAAAAAATTTTTTTACAAGAAATTCAATATCTGACCAACTTCAATCATGAGGTCCTTGTGGAAGCCACTTTCATTTTATAAGGGTTGCTCACATGGCTTACTATAGATAGATGTCTTTCACTACCGAAGAAACAAGGTCCAATATAACACACCATTTCCACCTTAGTGACTCATTCAAGTAAGTATTTAATATAAACCAAATACCAATAAACATTACCTTAAACTAAGCTATGTAGCCACCTTAACTTATGAACAATGTACTTAAAGAATATTGTTTAAGAAAAAAATGAAATTTATTGTGTAAGATACTTATTAGTCCAAGGCTCACCCTTAGTTGGATTTTGGATTCAAACCTACCTATTTCAAGGTAGGAGGAGTTTTCCTTCTCCCTTACATTCCAGACATGATGCTACTAAATTCTTTATAATCCCAACTCACAATAGGATCTCCTATTGACCTCTACATTTTTCAAGGTGAAAGTTGTAGACTGAATATAATTCTTTTATTAATTTATTCGATGATGAAAGAGTATGGTTTAGGGGTATATTTAACAGCTAGGACTTCTAATGAATGGTTTTCATGTAATTCATTTGTAGTGGGATAAGTTGGATTACTTAGCTCTATTAATTCTTCTTCTCCAAGTTCCTCAATGTGGTGTTGATGATATAACTCAAGTCGTTGACCATTGATTAGGAATGTTGTTGAGAAATCATTAATAGGTGATATGAGGACACTTCCATTATCATGGGGTTGAATAACTAAATTAGTGCCTTCACACCTAGTTGTTAATTTCCCTAGAAATTTATGTAGTTGCATATTATAAAGTAAAACTTTATCACCTATGGAAAATTGTTTTTTAAAGATACTCTTATCATGTAATGCTTTCATTTGTCTTTTTACAATTATCTGCTTGTTAAAAGCATATAGCCTCATTTCATCAAGTTCATGAAGTTGATTAATTCTAGAGGCTTGATTCATGTCTTCATCAAAATTAAGTTGTTGGGCTAATCAAAAGGATTGATATTTCTGTTCGACTAGTAATAAACATAACTTACCATAAACCAATTGATAAGGTGAATATTCTAAACTTGGTTTATAAGTAATTCTATAAGCCCAAAGTGCATCTTGTAATTTTTTAGGCCAGTCCTTCCCTTTAGTACATATAGTTTTTGTTAATATATTTAAAATAATTCTATTAGCATTTTCTACTTGGCCATTTGTTTGTGGATGATAGGCAGTAGCTATCTTATTTTGGATAC
The DNA here is from genome assembly GCA_015680685.1 of Gnetum montanum. NCBI lineage: Eukaryota > Viridiplantae > Streptophyta > Gnetopsida > Gnetales > Gnetaceae > Gnetum > Gnetum montanum. The sequence continues at coordinate 373,575 of MNCI01000357.1, read as the reverse complement.
CACAAGACTTAAGGAATCTTTCCATGATTTTATTGACAAAATGGGTTCCTTGCTCACTAATTATTGCCCATGGAGTTCCAAAATGTGTTAAAATATTTTCCCTAAGAAATGCTACAACTACCTTTACATCATTTTTTGGGGTGGCTTTTGCTTCTACCCATTTAATAACATAGTCAATACAAACCAAAATGTATCGACATCCATTAGATGGTGGAAATGGACCTAAAAATTGTATATCCCACACATCAAATGGTTCTGTTATTCAAATTGGTTTAAGGGGCATGTCATGTCTTTTTGTTATGGCTCCCATTCGTTGACATTTATCACACTCTTGCACATACTTATGTGCATCTTTAAAAATTGAGGGCCAATAAAATCCACTTTGAAGGATTTTGATAGTAGTACGTTTGTTATCAAAATGGCCTCCTAAATTATCATGACACATTTGTAGAATTTCTTGTTATTCTTTTTTAGCCACACATCTTCTTGCTATGTTATCTTTACATATTCTATAGAGGTATGGACTACTCCAAATGTATCTAGATATGCTATGCAAAAAATATTTATTTTCTTTCTTAGTCCAATTGGTAGGAGTTTTCATAGTTGTAAGATAGTTGGCTATATCAGCAAACCAAGGATCCTTTTTTGTAGAAAAAAATTGTTCATTAGGAAATTCATCATGAAAAATTCCTTGTGTTCGGTTCTCATTAGGAGTTTCTAACCTAGAAAGATTATCTACTACTACATTTTCCCTACCTCTTTTATCTAGAATAAGTAAGTCAAATTCTTGGAGTAATAAACGCTATCTCATTATTCTTGCATTTTCTATTTTTTTGGTAGCTAAGAATTTAATGGCTAAATGATCAGTATATACTCTAGTTTTATATCCGATTAAATAATGTCTAAATTTATCTAGAGCATATACAATGGCTAATAATTTTTTTTCTGTAGTTGTATAATTTACTTGGGCTTGGTCTAGACTTTTGAATACATAATAAATCACTCTTGGTTTATTGTCAATGTATTGTCCCAAAATAGCCCCCACTACTATGTCACTAGCATCACACATTAAATCAAATGGATAATCCCAATTAGGTGCATTTAATACAGGGGCTATGGTTACTTTTTTTTTTAGTTCCAAAAATGCTTCATGACAATCATTGGTCCAAACAAATGAAACATCCTTTTGTAGGAGCATATATAGTGGTTTAGCAATTTTTAAGAAAAATTTGATAAATATTCTATAATATCCAACATGTCCTAGAAAATATCGAAGAGTCTTTAAATTGGTTAGAGTTGGTAGTGTAGATATGACTCTTATTTTCTCATCATCCATTCTTATCCCTTCTTTAGAAATAACATGTCTTAATACGATGCCACTTGTAACCATTAAGTGACTCTTTTCCCAACTTAATTTTAAGTTTTTATCTATGCATCTATCTAAGACATGTTCAATATTTTGTAAGGTTTCATCATAAGAATCCCCATAAACTGAAAAATCATCCACATATATTTCAACATAATTCTCTAACATATCTAAAAATATTGAAATCATGGCTCTTTGGAAAGTGGCTGGTGCATTACAAAGGCCAAAAGGCATTCGTCTATAAGAAAAAGCTTCATAAGGACATGTGAAGGTTATTTTATGTTGGTCTTCAGGGGAAATAGCTATCTAATTGTAACAACTAAATCCGTCCAAAAAATAGTAGTATTCATGTCCTTCTAATTTTTCTAGAATTCGATCTATGTATGGTAATGGAAAATGGTCCTTTTTTCTGTTTTAGTTTAATCTTACATAGTCTACACAAACTCTTCATTTTCCACCCTTTTTTGGAACTACAGTAATGGGACTTACCCATTCACTATCTACTATTTGATAAATGATTTCTTCTTTCCAAAGTTTTGAAATTTCATCTTTAACTATTTTTTTTAAGGCTGGGTTAATTCGTCTTGGGGGAATTCTTATTGGTTTGACATTGTCTTCTGAAAAGATATGATGTTGGTAGATGTTGGGTGAGATTCCTTGGTGAAGGTCCCCATAGCTCCATGAAAATGCTTCAGATTTTCTATGCAAAATTTCTAATAATTCGTTTTCTTGTTCATTGGTAAGTTAGGAGTTTATTATTAATGGTTTATCTTGATATAAAAAGATATACTTAAGTGTATTAGGTAATTATTTAAGCTCTAAGGAATCTTTATTTGTATATTGAATTATTTCTCCAATATTTCTTGACCCTAAATTTAGAATTTGGTCGAGGAGATCTTCTTGTTCCTTAGTTGAGGGGTCTAAAGGTCCTTCCTCAAAAATATTTAACACTAAGGTGTTCCTATCTTGTAACATTGCTGAAGTGGGTAGAGTGTAAAGCATTCTTGCTTCCTTCAAGTCTATATTTAAATGATCTTCTTTTACCTTATCATATATATTTAGTATAAAAGTGAGATTTCCAAATGAGATTTGAAGTTGGCTAGATCTACAATTAATTATCGCATTAGTTGTTGCTAACCAAGGTCTACCTAATATAATAGGGAAACAATCAGGATCTTTTACTTCTAGGACAACAAAATCAATTGGGTATTTTCCCTTTTCTACCTCTATTATTAGGTCGTCTATGATTCCTATGGGTTTTACACTTGAACCATCAGCCAATGATATTGTCATGTTTACTCTTCTTATATCTTCTATATCTAGTGATCTAGCCATTTCAAGAGGCATAATATTAATACTAGCTCCTAAATCCAATAGGGCATTCCTAATTTCTTGTCCATTTATCTTGATTAGAATGGTAGGAACTCCTAGATCTTGGTATTTAGGAACTTCATGTTGTTGTATAAGTTGAGAAAGGTTATCAACTAAATAAACTTGTTTAGGAATTTTTTCTTTTCTTCTCCTAGTGCATAATTCCCTTAAGTATTTGGCATAGAGCAGTGTGTCTTTTACTGCTTGTTCTAAAGGAATATGTAAGTATAATTCACTAAACATTTTTTCAAGATGGGCTTTGGTTGTGAAGTTTTCTTGTAATCGTTTAGGGAAAGGAGGTAAAATTGGATGTCTAGAAAGTAATGGTTGTTCTTTTTCCCTAGTTGGTTGATCTTTCTCATTGACTACTTGTGGTTCTATTTCCTCTTGTGTTTCTACCTCTTGGAATCTCACCTTTTTTTTAGGTTCATTTATTTTTCCGCTCCTTGTAGTAATGGAATGTAATTGCACTTTTCCTTTTCTTTGAGATGTAGGATTAGGTTCAAGTTGAGATGGTAATTCGTTTCTAGTTAAGTCCTAGAATCTTCTCCTAGTTTCACTCATAAATTATCTACTTTATTCTATCAAGGAAGTGAGGCTTTGGGTGAGTTTATCCAAGTGTTCATTAGTTGGATTCTTAAATGGCTTGAAATTATTTTGAGGATATTGCTGTTGGTAAAATGGTCGTTGAGGAAAGTTCATTGTTGGTTGGCTCTTAAATTGTTGAAAAGCATTAGCAAACTCTTGCATTTCCTCTTGACAATAATACAAGGTTGGGCAGGTTGTTTGGTCATGTTGGGGACTTCCACAAATGTTGCATGCTTCACTATGAATTCCATGAGCTTATTTTTTAATTAATCATCGAATTTTCTATTTAATTATTCTATTTGTTGAGTCATGTCTTGAATAATGTTGGGTTTTGGCCAACATTTACTTTGGTCTACTAATGAATTTATAATTCTCCAACCATCTTCTAGTGTTACATTTAAAATATTTCTCCCACATGCAAAGTTAACATTTTGCCTACAATAGGGTAGTAAACCTTCTACAAAGATTTGGATTAATTAATGGGCTGGGAAGCCATGGTTTGAATTTTTTAAACATAACCCTTTAAATCTATCAAAGGTTCTTTCATAGTCCTCATCCTCATGTTGTATAAAACTCATTAATTGCTTTCTTAATGAGTATAGACTATCATTAGAAAGAAATCTTTGTAGGAAAGCATTTTTAAACTCATCCCAAGAACTAATTTGTATTCGAAGGATTTGTAGCCAAAAATCAACTTTGTCTTTTAGGATTGATTTAAAAGTAATCATTTTAGTTCTATCCCCACTTTGAGATGATAACATAGCTAATTTTGTTTCAAATTCTCTTATGTGAGTGACTGGATCTTCATCATTTGTCCCCTTAAGAATAGGTAATAGGTGAATATTTTTAACCTCTACATCTCTTCCTTGTGGGAAAACCAATGGGCCCTGAGGTATAATTAATGTTCTCTGATTTAATAATTCTCCAAGGGTTTATCCTAGGAATGGTTGATTAATTTGAACATTAGAACTTAAACTACCAAAAGAAAGAGGAATTGTTCCTAAAGAAAATGGAGGTACATGATGTGAGGATGATTCCATAGTGTAAGTTGAAGCTACTATTGGAGTTACTATCAAACTTGGTAGTGAGGTTACTATTGGTGGAGTTTGTATATTAAAATTACTTATTGGTTGGGTGATACCTCCTATTATGGTTACATAGGTTGACATTGGGGTAGTATTTAGATTTTGAGATCCTGCCCCCATAGTTGACCTCATGGTTGATGTTGGAATATCAAATAGAGGGTTCCTAGTTATGGANTTTATTTTTTTAAAACAAGAAAAACAAGTAAAAGAAACCATTTCTGAAAAAATATAAGAAAAATAAAATGCATGAACAAAAAAATAAAATAAAATAGAATAAAATAAAAAGTAAAGCTTACTGAACCCTTGATGATGATTGACTCTGCCGACCTCTCCAACAACGACGTCAAATTGATGAGCCAGGAAAAATTTCGTGTTGGATACCTTTAAAATTTATTTATTTATTTATTAAATATTATCACCTCATTTGTGATTGACCTGNGTAGCCCATGAATGTGTCAATGAAGAGTGTTCATGAAATCTACAAAGCAACCAAAGAAACCCACACGAATTCAATCGTTTAGAAGCACTCTTAGCTTTTATAAATGTACAAAAGTTAACCAAAATCAAAATCAAGAACAATCAATANTCACTCATAAGTAAAATTATAAACCTTTATCCTAACTTCTAATCATAAGTTCAAGAATAAATATTTATAATTAAATCAAATTGAAATTATGAATAATAATTGAAGAGCACAAAGCTCAAAAAATCTTCAACAAAAATCTCAAAAATAATTAATTCCAATGTGAGATCGAATTTACTGGTATCAACTCCTCCTTTCCTATTTTCTTAAAAGAAATGAATTTTCTTTTGATGTGTATGCATAATCCTTTTTTTTTCTGGTACCTAATGAATGCCTTATTTATACTGCAACAAGGTTTAAAAATAAATATTATAATAATATATGGGTATTGCAAAACCCAATACCAATCCATTAAAATCGGTACTACTGTTTATCTTAGCTTTCTAATATTTTAAATTAATATGGATTCTCAAGGAAGTAGCAAAAGAGACGTATGTGATACTCCATGTATTCATCTAAGAAGAAGGTTTGATTTGAGCTGATGGAGAATCCGGCAAAAAAACACGCATAATAGCATCAGTTGGCATATGCTTTGCTTAATTCCTTTATCATCTACGAAATTCTCTGCCATGGCCTTCGCTGGCGCCTTATCCTCATCAATCTTGACCATGCCATTACCTGTAACAATGTTTAAAAATAAGTATTTTAATAATAAATGGATACAGAAAAATTTGATACCAATCCATTGTTTTTTATGTAGGTGCCAAATCTAGTGTTCTTGTTATCATGAATTTTCCAGAAATGATGGGAGAGGCATTGCAAAAATGGAGATAACTTAGGCAACTCGCAATCAAAAAAATTCCAGAAACATCATCGTTGTCATTATTATCCAATGACTGTGATGGTGGCAAGTTCAAATTTGGTAGCAACAACTTGCGTTTTGCTCGATTTTTGGATTGCCACCATTTATAATATATATATATATATATATATGTATGTATGTATATATGTATGTATGTATGTATGTAAAAAATATATATAATCTATATGAGGTATATATATAATCTT
>MNCI01000357.1:339514-358435 GCA_015680685.1 Gnetum montanum | reverse complement strand
AATATCATTCAACTTTAATTTTAAAGTACTTGATGAGCTACTCACAGCAGTCACTGTTGCAGACCAACTCTCTGGCAAAGATGACAGAAAAATCAACACCTGGATTTCATCCTCATAGGTGATCGCCACTGAATTCAATTGACTAATTATCATATTGAATTCATTGATGTGATTTGTAACTGATGCACCTTCACCCATCTTCAGATTGAACAACTGACGCATCAAATATACCTTGTTTGCAGCATATGGCTTTTCATACATACTTGACAACATTTTCATTAAACCTACAGTGGTTGTCTCATTAACAATGTTGAATGCGATGTTTCTTACCAATGTCAATCTAATCACACCAAGTGCCTAACGATCTAGGAGATTCCAATCTTCTTGGTCCATTTGATCTAGCTTCTTCCCTAGCAGCAGTTCATGCAACTTCTTTTAATACAGATAATCTTCAATCTGCATCTTCTAGAACCCAAATTTTGTTCCATCGAATTTGTCAATCCGGACTTTCCCATCCTCGGATGCCATTGCTCCCACTGATCCATTGCTCTGATACCAGTTGTTATATTCAGGAAGAGATAAAGAACAAAAGAAAAAGAAAACGCAGGCAACACACACAACTTTGTGTGGCGTTTAAGCAAGCACACCATCGGAAATGCATGCGAATTGTTATTAAATAATTTTTTCTAGATACAATTATGGTTACAGGAACATTTTTGGGCCGTTACGAAAGAGAACGGAAATTGGACCAGGACCACTGACTACTGGAACCAGTAACTACTACTAACTATTGCTCATTGCTACTAACTGGTTTTGACCCATGTTGGATCAATCACCACATAACTTAACATGGGATTGTTGCCACTATGATCGAACATAGTATCTCTATACGAACTCTAGATGTAACGTGTTTTCCCAATGTTCATATAAATGTAACAAATATTGGGGATTGGCCCTTGGGGTGATCATACAGGAATATGTTGCATTCATACGTATGATTGGAAGTTGAGCTTTTATTTTCCTTATCCCTTCTTTTTGATTGTCTAATGTTTTTCCTTGGTTCTTGGATTTTCAAAACTCTATCTCCAATAAGATCGATATATTCTCCACACTTTTGATATGTCCATTCTAACATCTTATTGATCTTTGCCTCGACTTTATCTAGTGATTGTTGTACTAGTAAAGAGGGTTCTTCTACCTAGAGATTGGTTGATTTCTTCTTTTTGTGATTATGGACCTTTGTTAAGTTGAGACTTCAGTCCTGTTGATGTTTTTCAAGACTCTCCCATCTAGCCATTTCTCCTTCTTCTGTTGCTACCTGCTTAATAAGCTCTTGGACTTGATGGGTTCGTAGTTCGTATAGTTGACCTTGGGCATATATCCCTAGGGTTTCTCTTGTTACATCACGAAGCCCATCAATGATATGGTACATTAGCCTTTCCTTGGAAAACCCATGGCCTGGACAATTGTTTAACAGTGCATAATATCTTTCTAAGGCCATCTCCAAGGGTTCATGTTTTGCTTGTTTCCACTTTTGGATTTGTTTCATCAAGGCTGACACTCTTGTGTAGGTTTGATATCTTTCGTTAAAGAGTTCTACCATTGTTGACCAATGTCAAATTGAATTTGGTTTTAATGATCTATACCATACTTTTTCTTGGTCAATGAGTGTCATAGGGAAGAGCTTGAGCTTTTGCCACCCATTATCAATGTTGTTCCATGTGCAAGCATCGTAGAAGGCTTTTAAATGTTGATGCGGATCTAAGTCATAGCCTCTTAAAAAATTGGAAAAGTTGTTTAAATCGAGCCTAGGTAGGCGGCTCTCTTTACAATGCCTACGGGAGATTCGAACAGCCTCTTGTATTTGTGTTAGGCTTGTAGTGGCCAGTGGGGATTCATCATCATCAAGTAAGTTATGCCTTTGTGCATTTCGACGATATTGCCTTCGTTTATGTTTATAAGAAACCCCCACCTCAGATTGTGTACTCCAATCTTCATTGTCATATAATTCATCGATTCTCCAATGAATTTCCTTACTAGGTATGGCATTATCATAGTTTTGTAGGAGAGGCATGGTTGTGAAGCTATGTGTGAATTCGTATGTGACTTTTTGTAATTAATTCTTCTTAAAAGATATATCGTTAATTCCTATACAGTGACCTTGTATGATATAACTAATCTAGATAACTAGCACCATCCCTGGCAATGGTGCCAATGATGAGTGACGAGGTACCCCTACACTCAACCATACGAATACGAGCATTACACACGCGATCCGGTTGAACTCCGCAGACGGACTAGTTGTGGCATCTAGACAATTAGCCTTAGGTCGCAGTTCGCTGTCTTCCCACCTGGACTAGTATTGGCTTTGTCACGTATGGTTTAGTCCAAAGTGAGGTGTATGATGTGGTTTCTAATCTAACGCTACTCCTAAAGGCAATAGAAGGTAATATTTACTAATCTAGGATAGAGAGAGGGTGAGAGAATCTAATCTAGCCTAAGTGTGATGAGCATCCGTTCCTTGATTATCCGTACACATCTTGGACTTCGTGCACAACTACCACTGAGATTACCAANGTACTCATTCCACGTTTTAACATGAGTTTAAGGGTGAGAGAGAGATTAACTAGGAAAGTAGTAAATAACAATTAATTAAATAATTAAACTAAGTGAATGCTGCAATGATGAAGTAATCTTGATCTTTATTTCCGATCATGTGCGTGTCCAAGTACGTCACACTTGAATAAAGGATGTCGTACAATTATAATCACCACACTATGGGCATACACTGGAAAATAATTCTAACTCTAAGAAGGAAAAATTGCAAGAGTTTGGCTAAGGAACTAAAAACTAGATGCTAGAAAAAGGAAAGCTGCCTCTTATTTATAAAAATTGAGGCAGGCCATGATATTGCGTACATGATATCGCGGCTGATGTGATATCGCGGCTGCGATATCGCGTATGCGATATCACAGCTGTGATATCACAGCAGCGATATCACAGCCAGCAAATTCATGACTCATCACTACTCTATGGCATAATATGGTAGAAAAGGTTACGCAAAAGGCTTTGAAATGGGTTGTCAAATCCTTATCTCTTACAGGTAGATTTATAGTTTCTACTCATATTTTAAGCTCCACTCATATGTACTACCCTTCATTCATGGCAACTTCTAAACCATCCTTTCAAAGCATTGACAAAATTCTCTGGAATTTCTTATGGGGAGATCAGGATGATCACAAAGGTTTTCCTCGAGTTGCTTGAGATATTTATCTTTTAAGTAGAGATCAAGGTGACTTGGGATTTTCTTCTATTGAGCAAGAAAGTATTTTGGTGGCCTCTAAATGAGTCACTCATTGTATAGAAGGTGAAGAAGCTTGGAAGATTCTATTCAAGCATAATATTTTATGTTTAGGAAAATATCAAAGATGAAAGAATACTCATTGAAGAAATTGGATCCTCTATGAAGGATCACAAAAGGGTACAAGTTCATTTCTTTTTAAGCAAATTTAGCATTACTGGAATTAAATCAAATGTTTTTTGCAATAGAAACCTACCCATTTAAGCTTGGACAATTTGTTGAAGCACTCTATTTGATGATCACCTATTTTAAAAAATAATTTTGGCTACTTATTTGAAGAATTTTCAAATAGAGAAAATTGTTTTACTAATTGCAATCTCCAAAATATTGGCCAATTATATTCTATTAGAATTGAAAATATTGCTATTTCTTGGCAACATGTCAAAGTTAAATGGAGGTTTCAAAGATAAGATATTCCTATTTATCAACACATTGAACTTGTTCTCTCCAACTTCAGATACCTGAAATACATAATGAAACTCTTTGGTATGAATATTGGCTTTAGCGAGATGATTCCCCTCTATGTTCCCTTGGCATTTCTAAAGCTAAATCTTGGTTTCACTTGCAAGAATTTCAATATTCTACTTTAAACAAAGGATGGAATGTGTAACTAGAGGATTATCATTGGAAATAAATATTTCATTATGTGTGGAAATCAAAGGCCCGATCAAAGCATCAATTCTTATTCTAGTCTTTGATTCATCAAGGACTTCCCAGTGGACATAGGCTTCACCTCTTAGGAGTTGAAAGCCCTAAATGCACCATTTGTCAAGTAGAAGACTCTTTTACACATGTTTTTTGGGAATGCTCTTTTTCTAGATAAATTTGGAACTGGTGTCAATCTCTTCAAATTTTTATTCCAAATCAATTTGTTGGTTTCCCATTATAGATCTTTAATGATGAGTGTGTTAACAAGAACCTTCCAAATGCTTGGAAGATCCTCCTTTTTGAGATTATTTCTTTATATGGAAATGCAGATTGGATGCATGGTATCAAAACATAAGTTATACTAAGTTTGACTATTGTATGAAGTGCTCTATTGTCAACTTAGTTTAACTTCAATATTGTATGGCAAGCTTTGAAAATAATATTAAGTTCTCTTGTGAAGTGCAATTTTAATGATTTAATTTGGTTTTATTAGCAATCATCTCAGAATGTGCAATTTGCCTTTGTTTTTTGTTATAAGTGATTGAGGGGTCACTTTGTAACCTTTGGACTCTATTAAGGTTTTTAGTTTTGTGTTTTTACAATTTGTGGTTCACTTTAACAAACCTTCGTGAGTTACATCTTTTGCAAAGATAAGAAACCTTATATTACCATATCCAATATACAAAATATCAACATAACATGAAGGTATGATGTAAAATTTTTTTTGGATAAGACATATTATAATGAGAACTAATGAACATCTTTTCAACTACTTGACAAAAGTAAAATACGCCATACTTTGGATATGGATGTGTCATCTCATATATACTCAAATTTGTATAAAGAAAGGATTATAACCTCAAGACTTTTAGATTTCTATAAGAATTCACTATGTGTAAATTTTATACATGGAGTGGATGTAGAGATTGAAGACCCTAAAGAGTAAGAAAAAGAAGCTTTTAAGAACACTTAAATAACTATCATGACCAAATCTAGGAAAGTAGCATTAGATTTCAAGATAAATATGTTAAATAATGAAAAGGATGAAGATGATCAACCTTTAGCTATAAAGAGGAAGAGAACATCAGCAAAAGAAAATATAGGTTAGAGCAACAATTTGATAATAGATAATCCAAAGTTAAATATGAACATCCTGAAAATGACTTTAAAGGATATTTCTAAAATATTAAATATGACTATATTTTGAATCTAACATTAGAGAACTCTTCCATGGAAATATATAAGAAATAACACATTAGTATAATAAACAATGAGAAAAATCTATAGGACATGATTAGGACACTATCATACAAGGTTAACAATGATAGTAAAGATATGTTAATAAAAATTCTAGAATATTCAAGAGGTGTTGTAACATTGTTACAACTACTTATTTCCATGAAATTAAGAGTTCATAAGAGATAGAGTGGATTGCAAATTAGTAGGTATGGAAAAGATTTGTAGATGAATACAAGGTTAATCCCCAAAGTGCACTAGAATTAGCTATTCAACATTGGAATACTAGACTAATCACAAATCCTCTACATAAAAGTAATATTATGATGACATTTGTAAGTAGAGATGTTGAGTCTATGCTACACTTTGTTAGAACAAAGGCTATGACAAATAAACCATGAACATGATGGGAATATTGAAAATACCACAGGAAAAAAAAAGTCAACTTTTAGGGAGAAGATCTAAAATTAAAGTAAAAATTCTAGGCATATAAGAAAGTTTTAGTAGTGAAAGTGAAGAATGAAAAAAAGTGAGATGATGGAGGATATTGGTTCTATAAATGCTAATAGATTAGTGATGGAAGTTGACATGAAAAATTTAAAGATGAAAAATTAGCAACTAAGAAATGAGATATCAAGGAAAATTGGAAATTATTCATAATATATGCAGAAGACTTGTGAGCTAGCCCTAACAATAAAGAATGAGAATAAAGAAGTGATAAATATGCTTCAAAAGGAATATGAAAGTGATATAAAATAACTAGAAGGTGCTATAATGATGCCAGATGAGACAATAAAATGATGCCAGATGAGACAATAAATAAGGACACTTTTAATATTTTTTGGAATATCCTTAGGCTTGATGTATTATCTTGCATTTGGAAGCACATATATGATGTGATTTATAGAAGACATTTTACATTGCAATGCTTCAATTTTGAGATGAAGTTGAATCTTTATATGAACTTTTTATTTCAAGTTTATGGTAAGAGAAGATGGAAGGATGCTCCTTCTACTATTTCCTCAATTTCTTCTAGAAGATTTATGATTTTTTGTCACTTGTAATTCAAACTAGTTTTTGGTTTATTTTGATTTATAGGAAGCCTCTTTTGAGAAGTGAAAACTTGAAAGGGTGCTTTTAACATAGGGCAAGATTTTATCCTTATCCTACTCTAAAGGAGAGGTTTTTTGGATTACTTGCAAGGGTGAAAACCAATACTAGCACCCCCAAAAACCAATACTAGCACCCCCAAAAGCATTGAGGCTTTATTTTCTTCCTCAATTCTTTTACTGGTGTTTTGAAACATGATGTAAATCACTTTGTATCTGATTTCTTTTATCATGAATGAGCGTATCTCCATGATCATGAAAGAGCATATCTCCAATGTAAATGTATTGTTGCTGATTTTTAAATAAAATTTTTGGTTTCTGGGGTTTACCTCAGCCCCAAATTATCAACAATCTTTCCTGGTGGATCTTTTATGTTTCTCAAGCGTCACACCTGTCTCTATCTAATAAAGTGATTAGATATCGGTTTACTTTTTCCTTAGACTTCAGACATTTCATATAATATGATACAACTTGCTTTCCGTTAAAAAAAAAAAACAGTAGATCAACTAACTGCATGAGGATGTGTTGGCAACAACTAATTACAGCATGACGTGTTGGCAGCACTGTGGATGATAAATGTTCGAACCGTTGTGCCTGGTATCACCTTGACTACTTGATGTGGACTAGAGCCTTATGGCATTTGCTTTGCAGTAACGAATAGGATAAAAAAGTATGTTAGAATGACTTTTATGCAGAATAAGACGATAAAAGATTTCTTGCGTACACTGAATATTCCAAAGGCTAAAGAAATGTAGGTGGTTTGAATCCTCGCAAAGGCGACCGGAACATAATTTAGCTTCCCACTAAAGCCCAAATCGCTGTCAGTACTAATCTGTGTTAATGTCAAAGTCCTCGTATTCCACGTAATCTCCAAGGGAGTTGACCTCTGCTCCAAAAGTAAGATGGGATACGGTGGATTTTGAAACCTTAAGAAATTGTCAAGTTGCTGAAAAGCTTAAGCACCTGAAGAGTCATGGGATTGTTTCTGTTTTCGCTGGTTGAAAATGAAGGGTCATGGGATTTATTCTTGGGAATAATCAAGCTCCTAGACCCATTAGGAGGAATTTGTTCAGATCATGGGGTGAGTAAAGCAATAGAGTGAAATCTTGAAGAGAAAATGTTGTTGTTTCAGGCCACCACCCAGAAGCAAGCCAAAGGAGTTTGTAATGTGCAGGAACAGGGCAAGAATCAATTGCCCACAAACCCAAAGCCATTATTTGTGGGGAACAAAGTGGCCTTCCATGTGCATTTTGGGTTCTTCTGTTGCAGACCTTTTCTTGCATATTTGCTTTCAGTGGTCGGTCTCTTTCCTGGAATAATCTATTGTGTCGAGCATATATTTTGTGGGAAAAAATTAAAAACAATTTCAAAGTATTGCCTCAGGATGAGATGCAGGTGCCTCCTGTGTACGCTAGTTTTTATAGGGTGGTAGCTCTCGTTTTCTTGGGCATTGCAAGAAAATTCATGTTTCTATCTTAGCTCCTTGGATGATGATGATGAGGTCTCTTGGGTCCCTGGAAACCTTTGTTTTCTGGGTCTTGTGCTTGCTGATATGGGCTAGGGCAGAGTTAAATGACTTTGAGGGGAAATGTTTGGGTTGGAGGCTGAATGTGGAGGTTCATAATCATGTAAATTGGTGGACTATCCCTGATGATTGCAGGGATTATGTCAGGAAATACATGGAGGGTGGGCAGTATGACATGGATTTGGCTACTGGAATGGATTACATTGTTGATTACAGTAACAGCATTTTGCCTGTTGGAGATGGGTTTGATGCTTGGATCTTGGATGTGGATGATACTGCTCTATCCAATCTTGAGTACTATGCTGGCAGAAAATACGGGTAAAACTTCCTTTTTATCAATTTTGTGCTGAAACTCTTTGAGAAGACTTAGGGGAATCAAACAGAACTTGAACTTTTACCTGAATTTGATAGGTTTATGCAAAACTGCAAATGGGTCCAATTGCAGAAAATGAGATAATAGATTTGATAAAAATATGCATCTAACCCGTTCTCGTTTAGTATTTGTTTGCTGGTTTCAATTTCATGTAGAAGCTGTCCCTTTGATATAATCCTGTTGGGGTATTGCTTAAGGGTTTCAATCCACATCTTCAAGTTATTGCATTTTTTTAACCCAAGAATGGATAAGATCCATGCCTTCAAACAGTGAAGCTACTACCATTAATTGTACTACTTCTGCTTTGTTTTGTTTTATAATGTCTCTTTGAAATGTTTTTAGGTTTCAATTCCAAATTAGCAGCCTTGTGCAGTTGTCATTTTTACGTCTGGTTATTAAAGGGATCAAGCTCTAAGACACGATCAATTGAATTGTTTGTTTCAATTCCACACGAACTATTGTGTTGGGTCATTTTATGTTAAGGTCGTTTCTGTTATGATTTTTCTTTGAACAACTCATTCGTTTATTCACTTCCAGCTTAGCATTTTTGGGCTAAAAACATTTAGTTTCAAATTAATCTAAAGAATGGGTACACTGGTATCTCATACTCATTCCATATCACTGGTCATTATCGTTTGTAGAGATTTTGAATCCATCCTTTTACGTTTGATTCCATAATTCTGGATTCCTCCATTGACTAATTTCATTTATTGTGTCAAACCTACTTTCTTTTAGTTCAAGAAAAGAATCCATGAAAAAGTTTTTTTTTTTTTTAAGAAAAAGAAAACAGAATTGGCTTCAGCATCAATTTACAAGCAATCCTTTACTTGGGTATATATGCACAGCCAAGTCACTGAGATGCTAACCTCATTTTTTTTTTTAATTCTTTTTGACTTTTTCAGAGGAATGCCGTATGATCCACATTCCTTCAAAGCATGGTCCGCAAGCTGCAAATCTGTGGCGATTCCACAATTTCTAGAACTCTACATGCACCTGAACGAGTCTGGTTTTCAGCTCATCTTTCTTAGTGGTAGGGACGAATCCATGAGAAGCGTAACACGGGAAAATCTCATCTCCCAGGGGTACACAGGCTACACCAAACTGATTCTGAGGTGATGAGTGATAACCAACCGAAAAAAAAAAACCCCCCTCAAAACGGCAAACTGCAAGATTGACAATTTCATGGCTGATTTTGTGATTCAAAAGCTTTACATACGAAAAAATAAAACAAATAAAAAGGCCCAATAAGGCAAATGGTTCCCTTGTGGTATAACTGACAAATTGAAGCCTGATTTTGATTTTGATTTGATGTGTGCAGGGGCCAAGCAGACAATGGAAAGAGTGCAGTGATTTTTAAGTCCAAAAAGAGGGAGGAGCTGCTTCAAGAAGGCTACCGCATTTGGGGAAACGTGGGTGACCAATGGAGTGATCTGGCAGGAGTTGCAGTGGGTGCCAGAACTTTCAAGATTCCAAATCCCATGTACTTTGTACCCTGATAGTTTATTTTAACCCCTCGTCCACTAGCAAGGAAATCAAAATCTTTAGGACTTTTCCCTTCCAGAATAAATAAGTTGCCAAACTGTAGCACTTGATTTGGTGTCCCCTTTGTCGCTTAAATTCAATGGGGATGATCTTGCCATGATCTTTTATTATTGTTGCAGCAAACTTAAGAGGAGCAGCTACCTTGTAGGCTCCTAGCTGAAACTGTGTCCAATAAGAGTTAGTCAGGAGCAAATGATCATATGTCATAGATCATCATGAAATATGAAATTGAAAGTGAGATTAATTACGTAAAAGGATACGCATTCTCATGGAATTCAGATATTGATTCAACAAAGTGGCCAACAGCCACTGGATGCTAACATTGAAATGTAAGTGGTTTACCAAAATAGGTAATAATTATGTGGGTTCCTATGCTTGGATTTATCCGGCAGCTTTGTCTTTGGCATGTTTCACTGAGGTGACCGCTTACAAATGGTCAGCTATTGCCTGCATTTGCATCGACATTATGATTGTTATGGAAACAGAAACATCTCGATGAACTTTCCTCCAATTTTAACTCCAGAATTCCTTCAGTAATATTTAATTCTAATTTTCAAACGTAGCAATACTAAATTCAGCGAACGAAATATGGGGGAAAAACAGTCATAAGATGAAAAGTGAGACCCTGGAAATCGGTGATGACAAGTTGATAGTAATCTCCTATTTTAATGGCATCAAATTCCTGTGTCCTAGTCTCGTCTGAGGAATACACAAAACTGGACCCTCCCACGCTTCCTTGCTCATCATCATTAAATCTCAGATAATGCGTTGGTACAAATTATAGTGCCAACGAAGTCATTGGGTAATTCTACCAATCATTCCAGTCAAGCACAATCCCTTTAAACAAGCATGTGACAGTTGTTATGGGCATAGTTACCAGAAACGAGAAAATGGAGCACCGTCCAAGGAAAAGGTTCCTTTAAACAAGCATGTGAAAGTTGTTATGGGCATAGTTACCAGAAACGAGAAAACGGAGCACCGTCCAAGGAAAAGGTTGTGGAAAAGAAATGGCATAAAGAATCCAAGCAATAATTTAGAAGAATTTGAATATTTCCATGTCAAAAATGTTATGGGCATACTTAACAGAAACAACAAACGGAGCAACATCCAAAGAAAAGGTTGCAGAAAAGAAACAGCATAAAGAATCCAAGCAATAATTTAGAAGAATTTGAATATTTTTATGTCAAAAATGAAACAGAAGTGATACATGAAGTGATACATGGGAAGAGAACTACTAATATAACTCATATGAAAGAAATTACTGTTTATTTCGAAATATTCTTAATTTAAATATATTTCATTTAATAACTATGGAAAACCTTTTAGTTTTCTGAGAGAAATATATTAATATGCCATGAAAAGGATTTTGGTTGCAGAAACATTGGCAATCCATTGCATTTCTTGCAACTAGGGTTATGGGGATGGTGACCAAGGTGGACATAATACAGGTGCGTTTTAAAACAAAGATGTCCCCCTATCCTTCCAGGAGCTAGCATCATGGTAAAGCTAGCATCATGGTAAGCAAAAACCTTCTTTTTTTTTTCTCAATGAGAATATTTGATTGCATTATCTATGTTTGGAACATACCTTTTGATTTTAGTATTTCACTTTTAAGGTGCAAAGTACATGAAAAAATCAGTTTACAAGTTGTACTTGCTAAGTAAAAACATTATACAGCTTCTACTTCACATTCACATGGTTCAATCATTACTTTCAAAATCATGGTATGGCTTCTACCATATTTTGTTCCCATTTTAAAATTCAAATGAGTAAAATGTGCAAAGATTTTCTTTATCATTCAAGAGCTCAATGTTGATCTTGCTAATGCAAATCTTGAGAGGATCAATGTATAAATAAAAACTTAACCTGGTTAGAGGAGTTGTGTCCAAGCTCAAACTTAAGTTTTACAACTTGAGAAACAAGCACCTTATGAACCAAGAATACATTAAGCCAAGTAATTTAATATCTAACTCAAGTGAGATCAATCCCATGTATTTCATATAAATGTGTTAAGTAATGTTTTACATGGTTAGCTTACATTAAGAATTATTAATGAATAGTGAAATATTGAAGAGTACTTGGAAAAATTTTTCCTTGTGTAAGAAGATTACTGTCTACCCAAACATGAAATCTTTTGTTGACTAGCAAGGTTTAGAAGATGCCAAAGAGACTCAACATAAGCTCAATCATGATAGACATTATGTGTCAGCATTTACTTTTGTACCTTTCTCTTCTATAAAAGTTGGTACTTTGCAAAAGATTTTCACTGCTACATTGAAACCTTTTGTAATTTTAAGTTCAAGCATATATTGAAAATGATGTAAATGCTGTTAGACAAGGACAATCTTTCCTGCTATTAGTTTTCCTTTTTGATTTTTTCAAAACATCTATCATAAAACTGTTCACCTTTTTAGTAATTCTCATTTCTAAAATCAGAAAATTATTCTTTTGCATGTTATTTTTGAGACTTTTTACTACATAATTAAACATGTGATGTACTCTGATTTTTTTTCATATTATTAATATTCTTTTTGTCCGCTCCTCTTAAACTATTGAATAGCATAACACTGTTCATGTTCACAGCAAGGTTACAGATTTCTCACGCGGGTATGCAAGCACAAAATCGGACTAAAGTCTTTTGGTAAGTGAGGGCAAATCCTTTTAGTTGCCTTCAACCAAACTCCCCTAAACTCGTTTAGGGGATTAACAAACTGTCAGTGAAAACATCCTTCCATACAATTGTTGCGCTTTAGATGCAGGACAAAAACAGGAGCTTGAAAGTTGAAAGAAAGAAATTCAGTGAAAGAACCCATAAATTTAAATAAATGAAATAAGATCAAAAGTACAATCAATTGGTTTGTAATATACTTCGTGACGAATTTTAGAAGGGAAAAAAAAACCTACACAGATCAGAGACTACTAAGCGGATCTCTGAAAAAAGAGAATAAAATTCACTCTCACAACGCTTTAAAGTGTTTAGAGTTTTCTGAAGTTATTTAATGCTGCACCATTCCTGCAAGATCACGTCTGGTTATTCTTCTGTCCCACCATTTTGAGGCATCCCAATTCCAAAAATATGGCGTAGTAACTGGGGCTGCACCATATATTGGCTCCGCTGCTATAGTCGGCTATGCTCAAATGATGCTTTCGTAGAAATAAAGATGCTTTTACCATGATTACATGGAGCTCTGCTTTGTAAATCTTGCTGCATCATCGGAGGCAAAATCTGCCCCAGATTCTCTATCCATCACCTTTCCGTGATTTTCTCAGTTCATCCTTCAGAAATCATCTGTCCATAATCATAACAGACCCATGATTTCCTCGGTTCTTGAAATTAAGCCATTATTACAGTAAATAGAGGCTACTCTCACCCTTGGCAATATGCCCATTGATATTCTTGATGTATGTACTGAAAAAATCTCTCATTTTCCTCTCCTCTGTCGGCCAAAAAATACCCGTCATTTTCTACTCTCCAGAGTTTTGTTTGGAAAGCTAACGTGCTAATGGTCCAAGGTTTTTCAAGGTAATTCAGTGTCTCTTCAATTTTATTTTACACGCTCTTTATTTATTTTTCAATTTTGATTCAGAACATGGGGCTCTCCCTATTGAAACCTTTGGTTTTTACAACGCCAGAGAGATTGTACCTGCATATACCTGTCCATTTTCCACGACTACAACATCATCCCATAGAATGCCATTAAAACATCTGTAGTAAAATGGAATATTTTGGAAAACAGAAATTTGTCATTGTTTTCTGCATTAACAATTTATTAAACAAAATTAACGATAACTCAGCACTTCACCTAATCCAGAATCCAGAATGAACGTTTCAGCGAGCACAGGCGAAATACACTATAAACCCACGCTCTAAATGTTTGGAATTACCAAATGACACAAATAAAAAGTTACCATGAAAGTGACAAAATGTTTAGTTGCTGAGAAAGAAAAGCTTTTGACTCTATGCAGGTAGACTGCAGTTGCTTAAATCAATGCTTCATGCTATGCCTTGCTGCAAAGCCTTAAAAAGTAATTCTGAAAACTTCAGAAAAAATGAGGCGTCAATTTCTTTGTTCTCTGTTCTCATTCTAAGGACAGAAGGATTTTCAGGCAGGTGCTCTGGGTGCTTGGCATCTTCACCATATCAATTTGACATCTCTTGGTAAACTAAATTGGCAACTTCACTAAGGGACAAATCATGGGTTTAAGTTGCAAGTCACAACAGTACCTTTACAATAATCTTTTGTTTCACAATGCACCTCCAAAAACTTCTGCTAACCCAACATTGCAGAGTTTTGCTTGTGCTAATCCAACATGACAGATTTTTGAAAAGCTAAAAGTGTGGTTCCAAATAAATATGCATGTTCAAGAGCAAAATCTGTTGGTTGCTTACTGACTCTAATCAGTAAGCAAAGTTCGCTATAATATAAGACTCTGTCCGGACCATGGATTAAAAATTCTGTTCTTACCAAAATAGGGAACTTTTATTTCCATTTGCTGATGTGGTAATATGGTAAATTCATAATTACGATTCATATACCGTAGCTTTACCGAAAAATACAATTTCAGAATTCCATCATGAATATTTAATTCCAAATGCGAAATTAAGCTCATGTCAAAAAAATTTTAAAAAGAAAACTTGTCAAGAAAAAAAGTTCACACCCTGTAAACTGGAGATGACAGGCTCAGGCGTATTCACCTATTTTAATTTTTAAGCCATCAAACTCAACTGCCCTCATCTATGAGGAATACACAAAATTGGAGCCGCTGCTGCTTCATCGTGCATTCATATGAAGTTTCTGCAGTACAATGAACTCGAAGAAAACAACCTAAGAACTTCCGGAAAAAATATATACAGGGCTTCATCTGAAAGGTGTCTTTGGAAAGAGATTGCCAGAGCCAAACGGCCTGCTTCAGAGACAACATAAGAGGTACAACAACTATAATTGTGTAGGAATTGATGCGGGGTAATCACAACTTCAATGTGGATACTGATGCTATGTAGTTTTCTTCCTATTCCTTCCTATTCTCTCTAGGAAGAGCTACCCCTGCATTATTTCTCAGTACTTTCAGCCAATTCTGAGTTCACTTTCAATTTTCTGCCACCCACTTGTGGCAGAGATGCGTTATTATTTCCCGATACAGCTTCCCATTGCTGATGTCCGAGAACAAACAAACGCTGCACAACCAAAATTAGACAAATATATTGAAATTTTAATCTCAATAGTTAATGCCATTTACAGGGATTAGTGTTATGTGTAAATCCACAATCCAAAACTACTTACTAAAAATTATCTTAAAGAAAACTTACCCAACTACTTTCTTATACCTTCCCTCTGATTTAACAAATATATGAAAACGCTGGAATGGAAATGAAAATGTAAACGCTTTTACAATCTTTAAGATAGATGGAGCATACACAGATTCCCTGTAAATTGTCATTAACAGAGCGTTTCAGATTTTGAATCACATTATTAAGTAGTTTTAACCTCTTAACATACATCTTTGACTATTTCATATTATACACTAGATTGGGCTTAATCCTTTGAATCCTCAGGAGATGTCTTAAGTCCCTAATTTAAGAACATATCAAAGTAGTATCTCCAAGCGCCCTTTGTGTTTTGTGAGTGCTAGAGCAAAGAAATTAAACTATTTCTTAATCGATTTTACTTTTAAATTTTAGTTTTAATACTTTGTGAGTGGATTTCTTTTTTTTTTTTTTACAAAATTATAATTATAGTTTTCTTTATCATGATTCTTATGTGATTCTTGAATATTTAAAATTTTAATTTAACAAATACTTTTATAAATTTAAGTTTTGTGGATTCTCACCATTTCACATTTCAATGATTTTAAGTCTTGTGAAAATTTTTAATATTTTTCTTTTTTTAACAAAATTTACCTCCAAGAAATATAGTCAAACTAACTATATAACTTACCATTGCAGACTAGAATTAAACTCATAACTTAGAGCTTCTAAATCAAGAGTTTTGCCATCAAGCTAACACCTCATTGTCAACCATAAAACTTGGCTTTATACTATTAGTTTATAAGACAATTTTCTTATAAATGTTTAAGCTATTTAATGCTAAAGTGGAGAAGGTATATTGTTGCTCTAAAAAACATCTTGTTACTAACAATGGAGATAAATATATCTCTTGAGAGTTTGAATTATTTTGTAGAACAAATGGAATAATTTATTCAAAGACTTATCTTGTCACAACTCAAAATAATGGTGTGGTAGAAAGATATAACAATATAATTCTAGAAAATTTGCATAAATTATTGTCATAGTAAGGTCTTCCTAAGTTTTTTGAATAAAGTTGCTAATAGTATTACATACTTGATGATGAGTGGTAAACTAGACCCTACGCCTAATTATATAGATCACAAGCTTTCATGCATAACCTAGTCGAATTCCATAAACTAAACTAGTGTAAATATCAATATGGCTAGGATGTTGATCATTAATCACTATCTTCCCAATCACATGTGTGTGGTTTAGTATGAATGGTTAAGTGTGATTAAGACATATGGTGTTGTCATAGTCATATTCAAAATATTATTAAAGTATTAAAATATAACTACTTAATCTAAACTAACCTATGTGTGGTAAAGTAAATCTTAATCTAGCTTAAGGTAATAAATGTCTATCTAAACTAATGTAACTATTGTTGGGATTACCAAGCAACATGATGTTGGGCATACTAAGCAATGTCACTATTGGGTTACCAAACAGTTACATGTTTATGCTCAAAACTAGTCATGCTCTTTTTGCAAAGTCATGAGCACACATTGAAAGGTAAATATTACACTAAGTACATTAAGAAATTAAATTGTAATTAAAGAAATTGTTAAATTATGCTAAGTACTATAATGAAGGTAAATAGATCTTGATCTTATTGTCATCATGAAAATGTGTTCAAATACATACTCACTCAAACAAGATTCCAAACAACTCACTTAGATCATGTTGTGGGCAATTAGTGATAACTTCTAACTTTAATAAAAGTGAACTACAAAAACTTCACTATACTATGACTAAAATGGTGCATTTAATGTAGTAGCTAACAAGTATTTATAAACTTTAATGTCCTTGAATATGTCATGTTTATGATTGTAGCATGTAGAAAAAGCTTCATCATACGCCCACAAATAACTAAAAATTTATCCTTGAGTTAAACATAATTGAGATAGAGTTTATTATAAAATTATGGAGGTGACTTAATTAATTGGCTAACTCACTAACTAACTAACTTGAGTGCTGCATTACATGGTTTTATTTGAGTAGTTTACAAAATGTCACAATACTAAACACATATAAAACAAACTACCAAAATCTACAAGTTTTCAAAATTTCCAATTGCAAGTCTTCTTGTTGTTTGAAGTGGTGACATCTCCTCCTCCTATGGTGGCTCCTACGCTGGATTGGTAACTCGATTCTCCATGCAGAAGTGTTTGAGGATCATTTGATGCTTCTCTACATTTTTTTGTAGAGCATCGATGGTCCAGGCCAAATTGGTTAGATTGGTAGTTATTGGGAACTTCCATGGACATGATAGGTTTGGAAACATTTTATTTGCTTAAACAAACTAGGAAACAAATATTTTACATTTGATAATAAGTGATTTCACCTTTTTGTTGAGCTCCTAATACTTTGCCATCCTTTTTACTAGATTCTATGCAACATCACATTGCTAAATGTACTAAGCTTGAAGAACTTCCAACTATGCTTATGTTGTTTGTAGCTTTTCCTTCGTTTCATCATGCAACTGGTTCTCATGATTAAACAAGGCAAAGGTAGCTTACTTCTCCACTTCATTTTTGGGATACTAGTAGTTAACATGGCAAGATTGACATATCTAAGGTTAGCAAGCTCTATATAATGTGTCAATTCCTCCATTTGTAGATCCTTGTTCTTGATTTTTGCTTAGTGGATTATAGTTAGACCATCAAGAATGCTCTTCCATGCAATATTAGCTATTTGTTGCAAAGCAACATTGATGTAGGCCTTGGTTGCTCTAATCTCTTTCTCATTAATTTCCTTTTAGAGGCTCACTTGCTCCTTATAATGTTACTTGAAGATATCTTATTTGATGGCCTCATTTTTTGAGGTCCCTATTTTAATTGATGATCATTGCTATAATGCATGAACCTCCACCATGAGTAGGTTTCTATTCTCTTGTGCTAACCTCTTAATATCCACATCTATCTTTACAAATGTTTCACAAATCTAACTTAGCTAATTTTCCAATTTCTCCTTGTTCTTATCTAGCTGCATCAACCTTCAATTTTCTGCTACCAATCCCTTATTTTCTTTCTCTAACATGACATTGTTCTTTTATAAGATATAGGCCTTAGCATTAGCAACTAAAGCATTTCATGTGAACCATGCTTGAAGGTACTTCTCTAACCAAGTGCCAAGATTCATAATACATGCACTAATAATTATTTATTTATTTATGAAAACTCTAATGGATGATTATCTCTCTTTCTTAAGTGATTTTATTTTTAACATGGTAGCTAGTTAGTGTCATGGTGGTGGGCCCTAGATGATGTAATATAAAGGTATTGGAAGTGATTAGACTTGGTTAGAACTCTAAACTAATAGGTATGATTGATTATTTAATCACACTTCACACATGGATCCATTATAACCATGATGAAGTACCTCATGCTCTACTTCCACAGTCCCTTTCCAACTACATGAACATTACATTGTTATGTTTCAATTATGAATTTGATGATTTTGTAAGGTATATACTTTAGCATTAGCAACTAAATCATCCCATGGGGCCCATAGTATAGGTTTTTGACATCAACAGTTGTATATGTGTGTGTTGGACCAAGGGATTATTTCATATTTAATTCCTTAAATGCCCATGAACACTTGCAAGAGTGATTATAGAGGGGCTTTATGGGTAGAAGCCTCCTTTGAGAAGTGATGAGATGCGACCTGCATGCGCCGCGATATCGCATCTCTCCCTGCGATATCGCATACGCGATATCGCGGTCCGCCGCCATATTTATAAATAAGAGGCGGCACTCCCTTCATTTCCCAATCCTGGCTAGAAGTAGCGAAGCTCTGGCAGATTGATCACTCCAGAGTTAGAATTTTTCCCATGTGCCC
>MNCI01000357.1:315689-339224 GCA_015680685.1 Gnetum montanum | reverse complement strand
GATTAGCGTTTGGTAAGCCACAATTGCATAGTTCAGGGTGTGTCCAGTAAGTGGGAACGGATGCTGACGCTAGTTAACTTAGACTTAGGACATTAGTTAGAGTTAGTTAGTTTCTCAACCCTTTCCTCTGATAGCATAGAAGATAAACCGAAAAATACCAAAAAAATCACATACCTCAGACTTGCTTAACCATACACCGTGACACTTACAAGAAAGCCTGGGAAGACAACGAACGATTAACCCCAAGTGTTTCTTGTGGTGTTAAGGCATTTAGTCTGCGGAGTTCGACCGGATCGCGCATGCACGCTCGTATTCGTATGGTTGAGTGTAGGGGTACCTCGCCACTCATCAAGAAGGATCCAATTATATAACTCTTATGAATCATGACTAAATTCCATTATGACACATTTCAACACATCATGGATAGTAAATTTCTATTCATGAATTTTTATAATCAGTAACTTATCTTTATATTTCTATTATATTCTATTGAAATCTCCATCATTCTTCCTAGATTGTCTAATTTTTGGCTAATGCAATGCTAGTACAATAGGGATTTCAATATTTCTAATCATTTTCTTCATAGTCATGAGTCATTCACTAATTGGATAAGCATCAAAAAGTCTTGGGACACTTGGAATGTAAGAAAACAACAAATATTTCACAAAAAAAAATGGGCAAAAACATAAGTTTTAGGATCTTGATAGTATAGCTACAAAGTCATAAGGACTAACGATGTCATGGCTATGATGTCATCCATGTATACTTCTATATAAAGGTGCCTACCTTCCTTATAATTTTTCCCATTTCTTTTAAACAAGAGGGGAGTTTTTATCATATCAAGAGCCTAAAGCCTTCAAAGTGTCATAACTTCCCAAGCATGAGCCTTAGTAACATACTTCAAAAACCTTGGAGCTTGCAAAATTGAGCTCCTTATTGTGGAGGGTCCTAGGAGTGAATTTTAAATTTTTTCTAGCATCCATCTTTAGAATATACTAAGATAATAATGAATAAATCACTAATTTAACAAATTAGGTACCTTAGAGCCTAGGCAATGATCTTTTGTAATCACCTATCTCTAGTAATGTTATATTTTTTGAAGATTCAATCAAACCAAAGGATTAATAATGATAAAAATCATAACAAAATGATAAAACACTCATGATTGATCATTGTTAATTATAGATGATATCAAAATGCATTTGTGAAGTAGGAAGAATCCTCATAGCCCTAGGAGAAAAGGCCACATGAAGAACATGGTAGAGGCAAAGGATAAGAATGAGGCTAAGACTAATCATAATAGCCTCACATAGAGGAATGAGAAAGAGAACAAGAGATTAATCAACCTAGACTGTAGAGTTAATAATCATAGTAGTCTTATCAAATAGAATCCTTGGTGCCACCTACCTCAATATTAGGTAGATAAATCATACCTTCTAATGCATGCTTAGAGGTTACAAGAGAAAAATCGCTCATGGTTGATATGATTATGGAACTTAATTTTGGATCTTTCCTTAGGTTTGAAACATAAGAGGTACAAGATCAACTACAGGCTTCTCTACTTTGGTTAACTCTTTTGGGTAATATAGACTAGTATCTTGGGGAGACATACTAGTTCTAACATAATAAGTAAGAAGATGCTAGAGTTAAGATTGAAAGAATCAAAGTGTCATAGACTATGGATGTCATTTTCATTGTGTTAGAATTGCCCAATGCGGGCACAAAAATTATTATGATCTTCACTCGATTTGGTCCTAATACCAAAATTCTATGATTAAAGAGAGCCTATGAAGGTAAGAAGAAGCAATATGAGCCCTAACAATAGCAAAAAAAAGATCTACTTTAAGATAGAAACCTATTACATCTACCTCACTAGGCACCTAAATAGAATATCAACTTATGAAACCATCAGTGCTATCTTTAGTGGAAAGTACCTAGTTAACATGGCTCATCTTCTTTTCTTGGAGATCAAATGGAGATTTGAGGAGAAGAAAACTAGCAAACCCACACTTCTATTTTCATGCCTCATTAGGAAGCCTTGCTAAGTAAGCCAGAATACTAGGTTACATAAATGATATGTTTAGATGGCCTCAAATGTATCATATCCCAAAATAATCAAGCTTGTACCAACCAAGAAAGATCAAGTGAAACCATCTTCCAACACCAAAGTTTCATAAAGCATACCAATAGTAGAAACAAATGATGCAAGATCATTACTCATATTCCAATAATGGATCCTGGTGTCTACCATCTACAAGAGATGTCTTAGGCTATAAGTTAGATGACTGGATACTTCCAACAATTCTTTGGTGCATCATTTGATGAACCTTAAGTCTTTAGGAATCTAGTCTTAGGAGGAAACTTAATGCAGCTTACAAGGGATGACTAGACCATACAAATATCATGGAATGTAGCTTTATTTCAAGTCATTCTTGCATTTAGTGATGGATCCACAATCTTGATCATGCCTCATGAAGGGAAACTAATGCTATAAAGGATGTTTTGGAATATATTAGCATTATCTTGAACATTCTTATGGCTCATATTTCTAATTTTACCAATGCCTAGGATGTTCAAGAACTTGTAGATGCTAGAGGATCTAGTATATTAATGATTGTAGCAAAGCATAAGAATTCCTTAGACCAATCGCTTTAAATAGACTAAATTATTCAAGAAAGTTTTGAAATCCCTAAAAATGTTACAATAGTCCAATTTGAATTAATCTTATCTAAGGAGAAGTTGGTGCTTACTAATGTTAGATTTAATGTATTCTTATAAGCTTAACATGGTGATTGAGATCTATATTGTGTAACATTATGAAGATTTATATACACCATCATGATGTATAACACCATTACAATGTTGGTACATTATACTACTTGTGAGTTAGGGTTTTTATAAGTAATTCTACTATTTTTGTTCCTTAATTAGTCTTAATCATGCATCATGTCTATTTTTTCTATTGACATGACTATTCTTTCTTACCTATATATGTGTTTAGTTTAATTTGATTGATACATACATATAGAGATAATAATACAATAGAAACAATGAAATATTATATATTAACTTCCATCTCTATTTTATATTTAATTTTTCAAGTATAACTTAAACACTTAACATTGTGGCTATTCTAGTTTTCATCGTGTGTTACAATTTTAATATGTTTTTTACTTATAAGAATTATCAAATGTTTCTAGTTTTCTTAGACTTGGTGATATAAATATCACAAAATTTAACATGGTATTAGAGCTTGGGTTTTTTAACTAAATCTACCAATACTATAAGTCATTTATGGTGTTTTGATAGTTATGTGCATGTAATGTTAAGGTAAGTATAAAAATGAACCATAGATTTTTATTTTTACATTTATTCAAATCATAAAAAATTTAGAGCTTTCATCACAACAAAAGAAATTTATTTCTATAACATTGTTATGATTAATATCTTCCTTTTGCATTCAATTTATAACTAGTAAGTACTTTCATCATATTCCATGGTTAGAATTCTTTAGTTTTTAATGAAATAAACAATATAATCTATTCATGGTTTGTAATGTTTATTTAGACAAAAATATATCATTTGGTATTCTTAAATTCAATTTATATTTGAAGTATATCAATGTGAAAGAGATGAAATAAGCTACACTTATCAATTCATGGCTATTTAAGGCATTTCTAAGAGAGCCCTATTTTTTTATAGGTTTCATAGCTACTATTTAATGTTATGATTCACTATGCTAGAGTGCGTGGATAGACATAAGAGTTATCCAAGAGAAAGCATGCTATAAGAATGTTTGCTTTAGAAGGTTCTAAACAAGAATTATCTAAAACACTATGACCATCACTATCACTAGAACTATTGATGAAAGTTCATGGTGGAAGTATTCATGGTAAAGGATCCTCCTCCATAGAAAAAGATACCACCAAGGAAATTAGACTTCATTCTGCAATCTTAGCATATTATGAAACTATTGCAAACAAGACATAGAATTTTAACTTGTTATTATTAAAGGAAGATTATATCAAATATTTTTCTATAGAGTTAATGTTCAATATCATCATTTTAACTTTACTTTGCAACAATGTTGGTGAGTAAAGACTATGGTACAAAGTTGGAGCATTTTGCTCTAACACTATTTGTTCAATTTGTATTATTGAAAGATCAAACACTTGGGAAGAATTTTGTAAGGACCTACAACAACGGTTGGCTTCTATTGTAATTTGGGAAGATCTAGTAGTTTTCCAAAATTCAAAAATGGTATTTATGGTTATGCTTCCAAATGATGAAAAACAATTATACTTTAAAGGAAGTAACAATTCCCAAGCAATAATTAATGGAGTGTTTTGTGAATGAGGAATAATGGAGAAAGGCATGCATATTAGCCACCATCAAAGTTTTGATTAGTTAGTTAAAGATTTCATACTCTAGACTAGTAGACATCGTTGTGTAATATGTAATTGTTAAAGATCGATAAAATGAAATGTCTTGGTCTATGCTAATTCTACTTTATGTTGTGTTGAAATAAGGGAGTTGTGTGGATTTCTCACATTATTAAATTTAGACATGAAGGGATATGTGCTTGGTTATTATTGTTTCCTTTCATCATACTTCTTCTACAGTTATCTCCTTCCTACATTTGTGAAATTTTTTAAAAGTGCAAACTTATTGATGTTATTATAGTGATGAGAGAATAGAAGAAAGAGTAGGTATCATAATTTTTTTTGGATGCCTTCTTAACAAAGGAGCAAACTATCATGAAGCTACCCTTCTTCACTTAATCCACCGAAGTTTAGATTGAGGGGTGAAATAAACTTGAATCTAATTCTTTAAGTTCAGCTATGGTAAGAGTAATTATGCAACAACATACCTTTGAAAATAAAATGATTCAAATGGAAGTCATACTTCACTTTTTTCAAATGATGGTGTAAAAGAGCCCCATGGAAGAAATGTTGTGCAATAAAGCTATGTGAAATGATTTTGGTAAAATTAATAATGATGACATTCCAGTACTAATCAGAGGCATGGTTAATAAAAAGCTTGGTAAACTATCAAAGAGTCATTCCATCATGATGAATAATGACTTACTACATGATTTAATGATTGGCAATTATACTACAATGGGATATTATTTTAGAATAAAAGCCTACAATAAGATGTTGAGGCATAATAAACAAGTGTTTGAAATCACTATAGTACAAAACAAGGCATTAAATAAAGATTTAAAATCTACCTATGAAGATGAAGATAAAGATGCTAAAGCATTTTAAAAATTCAAAAATAATGTAGAAGGTGATCTCTTCCTTGGAAAGAAGTAATTTGAAGAATTAGTAAAACTGAAACAAGCAAGAAACGTCATGAACTCAAGTTCTAATCTTGAATTAGCAAACAAAGTAGAGGAGTTGGCAATGAAAATGATGGAGCTG
The DNA here is from genome assembly GCA_015680685.1 of Gnetum montanum. NCBI lineage: Eukaryota > Viridiplantae > Streptophyta > Gnetopsida > Gnetales > Gnetaceae > Gnetum > Gnetum montanum. The sequence goes on along the minus strand of MNCI01000357.1, from coordinate 333,798 downwards.
TAGGCAATGAAAGCACTCTATAGTCCAAGAATTCTAAGCTTCATAAAGAGTTGGACACATTGCCAAAAAGAGCTAAAGAATTAACGAAGTAGAAGAATGCATTAATTGAAACATTTAATGAGAAGAAGAAAAGATTAAATAACATGGTAATTAGTTTTTAAGAACAATTGGTGATATAATAGTTTACAAACAATTACAAGTAATTATTACAAACACTTATTAAGGAGGGTTATGAATTATCATCTATTCGGACTATGTGTCCACTATAGCTTCTAGCTACATACAATGAAATAAGGGATAAACTGCTTAGAAAATCCTTTTCTCTAGAATCATTGGATCCTATTGTTGATATTTTATTGTTTATAAATATATATTTTTATATCTTATTTTGATGGTGATGTTTTATTTTTAATTATTCATGACATACATATATTTCTTTTTTGTGTTGAAAACCAAAATAATTATAATATAAGCATATCCTAAGATACATAGTTCAATAAGACTTTATAACTTAATATTGAGTACTAGATCAAATCTATGGCTTAAGATTTCAAATCAAGAGACTATACCACTTTGCTAACATTGCATTATATATTTCATTTTTATGGTTAAATTGTCTATTGCATTATAATATATTTTGAAGGAAAAAATTTTCCTTGATATCTTTAGTTGTTCTCCTTTGCATTTTAAGAGAAATTTATCAACAAAATTAATTTATAACATGGTTTGGAAAGTGAAATATGCTTATAGTCATATTATACTTTATAATTTATACCTTTATTAATTAGAGATGTAGTTTCTTTGGCCATATGATGCTCATTACAAAATGCATTTTATAAAGAAAAGCATTACTTCACAACTATTGACGGTGAATATAAATCTCTAATTTTTGTAGTTTAGTGGAAAATGGTAATAAAGTGATATTTTAACACTTAACTTATAAAGTCATGAATTTTTTGTCTTTTGGATAGTTTGGATAAAAATGTACCTATTTCAGATTCTCATAATGATTTTCTTTATTTTTCTTGGATTAATGTTCATCATGTTTTCCTATATTGGTCCAAGATTGTGTATACTCTTATTAGTTCTAATACTAATATTTGGTCAAGATTCAATTATATTTCCAAGGTTAATCACAATGTGTAGTTATGGAAGCATTGAATTCAAAAGATATGGAATGCAACAACTTCTTTAAAAACTAGAAATTTTCTATGATATTTGATCCATTAAGGTTTATCTATTGGCATTCAATACACTCATTTGGATGTTCATGATCCAAGATGTCCTATTAGTAACATGGAATACACGTTTATCCATTATTTTTTTTACCTGTCTCCTTACTCATAGCTCTTGGACTTGGTATAGTAGGCATTCACATGGTTTTCAACCAAGATTAGATGAAGTTTTATTTGGTGACACTCCTCAATTTCAAGGATTTTTTGCTTCATAAATGTCATTTCTTTCATCCTCTATTTTTTATGCCATTTATAAGTTTCAATGTAATGTGATTTTTTAGAGAGATTTTCTAGCTAATTTTCTTCCATTGTTAGTTTAAGGTAACATTATTTAACAACTAAGCCTTCAGCTGAATTTCTAAATGTTCATCTCTTTAATTTTTCTTTCTTTATTAACAGGAAGCCTTTAGTAGGAAGCCAAAACCCATTGGAATGTGATGAGCAGGTGGTACCCCTACACCCAACCATATGAATAATAAGTGTTCACAAACAATCCAGTTAAATTCCATGGATGGGACTAGTTGTGGCATCTAGATTGTTAAGCATTAATCACAAGATGTTGTCTTCCTAGTTGGACTAGTGGTTGCTTTATCACGTATGGTTTAGCCCAAAGTGAGGCATATGATAATTAATGTTGTTGCCAATGTAAACTAATCTTAACTATAATGGAGAAATTAAATATTTAATCTAACTAATAATAAGAAGGTAAATCTAAACTATCCTAGAGCGACGAGCATCTAGTCTTGGCTTACCGTACATGTCTTGGGCTCATGTAATTATTACTAGGTTACCAAGTATTATGCTACTGGACAAATCAAGCTATAACACTACTAAGATTACCAAACAATTACACTTAAATGTTCAAAACCATTCATACTCATTCCACTTTACTAATGAATAAGAAAGTAATGTACTTGAAAATGTAAATGATTAAATTAAGAAAATAGTAAAAACTCTACTAAGTAAAATAATAAAACTAAGTGGATGCTACAATGATTAAAAGCAATATTAATTTTTATTTCTAGACATAAATTATGCCCAAGTACACTTCACTTGAATAAAGATTTTGTACAACTGCTTAATATGACACTGCAAGCATTCACTCTATCGCTAAAACTAAGAAATGAAACTGCAAGAATCTACTCAAGAGTGAAATAAAACTTCTTTGAATCATGCATCCAAGTGCTCTAATTATAGGTAGGCACACATCCCACAATATTGCATCTACAACATTGTAGATATGATATCATAGCTACGCTATTGTTGGTGGACAAACAATTTACTTTTTCAAAAAAAAAAATGCATTCAAGCATTTGCCTTGACATGGTTGCATTGACATAGCCAACTAATGCTTCATCACACCCCCAAAATTGAGTAAAAACTTGTCCTCGAGTTAACAGGATAGAACCAAGCTTTCTTTACCAAAAAGTTGGGAATGATGGGATTATTAACCAATGCTAACTACTAACTGATTCTAAGTGTCATAGTGGTGTGTACAAAAAAGATGCAGTTACATGAAAAAACAAAAATAAATTTTGAAGTGGCTTGATGTAGTTCATATTTTGGATGGTGGCGGCTCTTCCATTAGCTTATTTTCTTTGTTGTTAGGATTTTGGAAAGTTTCTCCTCTTTTGCCCTTGTCTTCTTTTTCCATATGTCCTCTCTACTGAGTATGGCATAGAGACTCCTTCAAGTTTCACTATAGCATTGGCCTATTTGTTCTACTAGAATTGGTAGGTTTCTCCTAAGTTTCATTCACCATTGTTGGTTTGTGTGGGCCATAATGGAGATTCTTGGAGTTGTGTCTTCATTTATTCTAAAGAAAATTCCATAAAGGAACCAAAATTTATTTCCATGATGATCATGGACATGATGGATCTTCTTGGATGGCCTAGAGGTAATCTGGTGATAGCATGAGGCATCATTATTATTTAGGTTCTCTTGGAGTTTTTACCTCTTCCTAGGCTGAGTGCTTTGTAGCAAGAGTTTCTTGATGAATGTTGTATGATTAAGCCTCCTTCTCTACGTGCTATGCTTGTGGGGTTTATTCCCTTGGCCTCTCCCAAGGCTTCTTGTTCTTTTGCTCTTTGTTGTGAATGTCATCCTTTTGGTATCCTGTTTGGGATCATCTGCAATCAACAAGGATTTGAAATTAGTAGGATGTTCTTATCAATTCTTAATAGTTCTTTACCTTGCTCATACCCTTGGTTACATCAATTTCTTATCTTATTACAATTGTAGAGTTTGAAAATTTTTCAAAAAGAAACCTCGTAGGTATTATATCTTTTAGTTACGTAAGACCTTCTATTGTTTTCCTTGCTTATTATGGCCTAAAATAGTTGATATGGTCTATTATGAGTATTATCTGAATCTTTCCAGCCTTAGTTTGATTGATTAACTTTAAGATTTTTATTATCTCTTTGTACTTACCTTTTATAATATTTTCCAATGTTAAGAATTTTTAGCTCAAATTTTCAAATTTTCGTTCACTTATATCATGCAATGCACCCCCCATGACTAAGTTGAGCACTCTAGGATTAGTAGGATTTAAGAATTTTGGAAATCGGAGCTATGAGAATGAAGTTATTACCTTTGGAAGCTAGTGTGCAAGAGGACTAAGGAAAAAAACTACAAAAATTTCTCTTGCTACAAATGAGAGAAATGAAAGTTTTCATTAACTCTTGCACATATATATACTATTTTTATGTGCATGATATTGTAGGTGCCTACAACATTGTAACTACAACATCACCATTAAAATGTTCAAATTTTTCATTGCTTTTTATTGAGAAAATGAGTCAAATGGAATGTTTGAAAGAGGTAAAGCTTGCCTAGAGGTTCATGGGCCATAAGTGATGCATAATTTTCAACAATTTAGCATTCAAGATTCATGAAGAAGGAATCTTGGGCAATGAAATTTTATAGTATGGATAAGAAATGGCTAATGGATTTTTGATGTATGGATAGATTATTAGATGATATGCGAAGTTTATTAGATGTTTTGGAAGGCATAAGATGATGTGGAATTTCTTGGCAAGTATGAAAGACAAGAGTTATACAAGTGGATCCTCCCCAAAGTAGGCTCCAACCCTTAGTGCCCTTGTATAACCATTCCTAAAAGTGTCATTAGGCACTTACGGAGTTGAATGTAAGACATACATGTTCAACAAAAAACACATGTTAGTATCACCAAATTCGAAAAATAGCACAATGTTACATAAACCCACAAGTTATGACTATTGAAATAGTGAGATTGCATGGACTTAGAAGGGATTGCAAAAATCGGGATGTGAGGTATCTTACCATAGGAATAATGAATTCTTATGTTTTATTAGTGGCTAAAGTAATCATTAGCCTTTCTGTCCAAGATTTAAACCAAGTCTAGACCACTTTTCAATGACATCGCATTATTTCATCTCTTGGATTTACAACTGTAAAACTATCACCATTGCAAGGAGTATCACCACTTGGCGTATTATCAAAGGAAGGAGTTTATTCATTGCACTTTTTATTTTTTAGCTTTTTAAGAAGCCTTCTACCTTCAAGCATGGGTAACATGTCTTTCTAGTGACATCGTAAGGTAGCACTTATTATACTCTTACTCCCATTTTTCATTTAGATCTACAAGGATATAATACTTTCTTATCAACAAGATAGAAATCATAACAATAATCCAAAAGAATCCACAAATCCCCTTGATGTCACACCCTTTGCATTTTGACTTGGTTCTTCACTCTTCTATCTAGGCATAATGATCAGAAGTTTATTCTTAGTTTGATGATGGAAAGAATATCATTATGGCCATGGTAAGGACCTCTTATTATTGGAATGGTTGGATGGATGGTGTGGTCTCACTATACAAATAATCAATCCCTTATGATTTGATAACATAGGGAAATCTTCTCCTTATTGGGCTACATCTCGCCTTTATTTGAATGTGTTTTATTAACAATCAAAATTATTTACAAAGCATTTAAAAACAAAGTATAAAAGAAATCAGAAAGATGGTAAAAAATTATGAAATAATATAAAGAATGAAAATGTTAAAAGAATGAAAAATGTAAAAGGATATGAAAAATTAAAGAAATGGATAAGTATAAAGGAATGAGGAAAGATTAAAGAATATGGAAAATGAAAAGAATTATAAAAAAAATAGAAAAATCACATATTAATTCTAAAATCAAAGTGAAGATCTCTCACATGATTAAACTCATGGGCAAATGTTCTAAAAATGATCCCTAGATCTCCTAGGTTAAACACCTTAGGTGGTTCTTCCACCTTCTTTATTGATTTAACTATACTATTATTATCCCATGTAATTTTGATGGTAGTGGAGTTATGATCATTTAAGTTCACATTTTCTTTTCCCTTTGGTGTATGATTATGAGTTAATTATTTCATTTTTGGGCTCTCTATTGGAGTGATTTTCTTATTTTGGGAACTAGGAAGTGTTTCATATGTTTCCATGCATGTGTTTGATAGTTTTTGGGTCTTAATTAGTGGCCACATGATGTCTTTTGGTTTTGTGACCTCTGATCTTTTGGTTGCACACATTTGTTTTTTTATTATTGTTAGTATGGACTGAAATGGTAACTGTGTTGACATTCTAGAATGTTGATCCACAACTACATCCTTCTTTATTAGTAGTAATGCATGGAATTTCCTATCTCTCCATAGTGGTAGGTTCATCTATTATGTTTTTCATTGGAGTGATAATGAGTGTTGGCTCTTGCATAGAATTGGGAGACATTGTTTTGGTGAGGAAGGGTGTTGTACTAGGTTGGCCTTATGCTGGTTTTGATAAGCTCGTAGGTCTATGCATTTTGTGCTCATGTGTGGAAATTATCCTAAAGAAAGAATTTTTTTGAGTTTGTGGTTTAGGTCTACTAGAATTATCATTTACATATATGTTCATAGCACAAGTGACATTTTTCTATTGATGTTATGATGCTAATCCTTCCTATGTTATTGGTGGTGACATATGATGGAGGGAGTATGAGAATATTGAGGATGTCATGGAGGATAAGAGATTTGAGATGGTGATCCCATAGGAGATGCTACAAGTTGATGATATTTGGGAGAGTGATAGTAGTGATTTGAGGTAGAGAAAGTAGATACATTTGGAGAAATAGGTTGTCGAACATAGTAGTCATATGGGTTTAGCTAACAATAAGGGTATTGCTGGTTTATTGATGGCATCCCCAATGACTATGGGTTTTTCCATTGTGGTTGATATTGATTTTGAGGCTAATAAGAAGTCCCATTAGGATAGTACAATTGGTTGTAGGACTGTCTATAATTACCTTGTGAATAAGATGATTTCCTAGGCATTTTCTTTTGTAAAAACTTGGGATTCAAAGTAAAAGCCCAATACTCATGTTGATATAACATGACTAGGCAATAACCCTTTGGATGGTCATATAGGTAGATGTCACATCCATCATTCTTTTCTATGGTTGAGTTTATAGCCTCTTCCCCTGTAGTTGTTTTTCCTTTTTGTTGATAAGTGTTCCTACATGTTTCTTTGTTCTTTTTCCTCTTCTTGCTCTACTCACTATATTCTTGTTGCATTACTCTCTCATCTATGCTTCTCACATAGGTCATAACTTTGTCATTTATCACCTTCTACATCTTATCTATCCTTACTTCAAGCTTAGTGATAGACTTTTGTATTGGCAAGGTTTGTTGTGAAATCACCTCATCAAGATTTGCCTCTTTTTTCTCATCATAGATAATAGAAGAATTAAACTAATCTTAACGATAATAGAGGAATTAAGTATTTAATCTAACAACAAGAAGATAAATCTAAAGTAGCCTAGAGTAATGAGCATCTGGTCTTGGCTTACCTTACATGCCTTAGGCTCATGTAACCATTACTGGGTTACCATGTGTTATGCTACTAGGCAAACCAAGCTATAATACTACTAGTATTACCAAATGATTCTACTTAAATGCTTGAGGCCAGTCATATTCATTTCGCTTTACTAATGAACAAGAAAGTAAAGTACTTAAAAATGTAAATTATTAAACTAAGAAAATAGTAAAAACTATGCTAAGGAAAACAGTAAAAATAAGTCGATATTACAATGATGAAAAGCAATCTTGATCTTTATTTCCAAACATGAACTATGCCCAAGTACACTTCATTGAAATAAAGGTTTCGTACAATTACTTAACACCACACTACAAGCATTCACTCTATCACTAAAACTATGAAACAAAACTACAAGAATCTACCTAAGGATGGAATGAAAATTCTTTAGATCGTGCACTTAAGTGTTGTATTTATAGGTAAGAATGCATCCTACGATATCGTTGATATGATAACATATCATGGGATATGATATTTCATCTACAACATCGTAGATACCATATTGTAGCTGCGATTTCATTGGTGGACAAAAAATAGACTTTTTTGCAAATAGATGCATTGAGGCATCTTCCTTGACATGGCTGCATTGACATAGCCAACCAATGCTTCATTAGTGTGCTTTTAAATGAGGGCAAGGTTTGATCCTTTTCATATCCAAAAGTGGAGGTTTTTCAAGTTTAGTTGCAAGAATAAAATCTTGAAAAGGCATCTCTAAAACTATTGGGTCTTTTCTTTTTATTGTTTTAAAGCTTTTCTTTTACATCTCTATTCTTGAACTTTGAGTTTTTATTTTTAATATATTTATTTTTTAAGGTCCTACACCTACATGAATTGATATTTAGAAGATAACGAACATTTTATTTCATGTTAAGCTTGAGGGATGGAGTTAAAGATTTGATGTATTATAATAAGATTAAAATGGTGATTAAGGTCTATATTATTTAACACCTTGAACCTTTGTATAGACCATCATAGTATCCAATACTATTATAGTATTGATACATTATACTAGTGAATTTTGGTTTGTTAGAAATAATTTTATTATTTATGTCACTTTATTAATGTTAATCACTCATCGTGTCTATTTGTTCTATTGACATAACTATTTTTTATTACCTATATATGCATTGAATCTAGTCCAATCAATCTATATGTACATACATAGTGATACAATAAAAATAATGGAACATTGTATATTAACTTCCATCTCTCTTTTATGTTTAATTATTCAAGTACAACTCAGATATTTAATATCATGGCTATTGTAGTATTCATGGTCTATTACAATTTTAATATGTTATTTGCTCATAAGGATCATAAGTTATTTTTTATTTTCTTGGACCTTGTGATTCAAATATCACAAAACTTATGAACTAACATGTAGAGTCAAAGATTCAGCAATTGCAAGATGTGGTGGTCTAACTACATGTTCAGCTATAGAGTTTAGTTTGATTTGTAGCACCAAAGTTTGTTGGAAACTATAGAATTGAGGAAAACCAGCGCTTAATCATCAAGAAACACCAATTAAAGATTGAATAAGAGAAGGCCACATGGGACAATTTAGCCATTGTTGCTAAGGGTTATGCCTTAAAAAAGAATGCCATGATGTTTGTGAAAGAATACAAGGTGTTGATAGTAGGAAATTAAAGATTAGCACAAGTAGCCAACGAGAAGAAATAATTGGAAAATCATCTTAGTCACCTTTCCAAGTAATTTGTAAAGAAAAATGCAAATATCAAGAGGCTAGCATCAGAGAATAGAAGCTTATCCATGGTGAAAGTTCATGCATTACAATAGAGGTCCAAAATTGAAATAGGGACTTGCAAAAATGATGTCATGAAACAAGATATGTTCAAGTGGCACTACAAGGATAAAGTGAACCTCCAAAAGGAAATCAATAAGAAGGAGATCAAGGCAGCCAAGACCTACATCAATGTTGCTTTACAATAAATGGCTTATGCTATGTAGAAAATCATTGCTAATGGTCTAGCTACAATCCACCATACAAACATCAAGACTACAGATCTACGAATAGAGGAACTAATACATTATATGAAACTTGCTAATTTGAGGTATGCAAATCTCATCATGTTGATCATTGCCCACCCTAGAAATGAAATGAAGTAAGCTATAACTACCTTTGCCTTTCACTACAAGAAAATAAATTTTAAACCACATTAATATTTCACAAATAACTTAAGTGTGGATAAAATATATTAATAGATATAGAAAAAATGACATTTTCTTTTATTCATGATTTTTAATAATGACTATAATTACATTTTTATTGAAATGTCAATATTATTGTATATTATTAAATATAATACCTAATTATTCATGGATGCATGTTTATTTCATAAGATTATCCAAATGTTCTTATTCTCAACATAAGTTCAAAAAAAAAAACTATTTCATTATAAATAGACTCATCAAAATATTTCTGTTCAAATAAAAATTGATTTTACCCCTTGAATTTGATCCCTCTTAACTATTATTAATTACTAAAACTATGATAAAATTTTATCAATGGTTTAGGCCTTGTGTTAAAACCACTAAATGATATTATTATGATCATGTTTTATAGTAAAAATAAATCTATCTCCATCTTCCTTTGGATGTTAGTTCCATAGAATAATTTAATATATGTCATACTCAAGAGTTACATGAATTACATCATATACTTAATGATTCATTATATATCATAGTATTAAGTGAGTGAAGGTTGCTCAAGTTATAATCCAAGTAATAGTTGTTATGTTTAAGTCATAGTTGAGGCAATCAGAAAGCCATCATTTATTTATAACTTGAATGCACATTGGTTAATATGATTTTTAAAAATTAACATGTAAAGCATACCATTCAAAGTCAAATATTTTTTTAAGATGAATGAGTTGTACTAAAGCTTGATTTTGAATGGAAGGGTGGATGCTAGAAGTTGAAACCTTTTTTGAAATAATATTAACCTTCAAGAAATATAGTTAAATTAAATTTATAGGGGTGTTATTATCCAAAACATTTATTTAACACTATTCACCCCTAAAACATATAGACAAATTAGAAGTTTATAAATAAGCATTACTCACTAGAATCAAACCCATAACTTGGAGTTCACAAAGCTTTTGACAATTACATAATTCTCTTATTAAAATATTTTGAAATATAAAATTAAAGAATAGATAAAATATAATATTGATATGAATATTTGCTTTAAATTTAAGGATAATTAAGGCTAGATATCTAAATTTACTACAAATGTTAAACTTATGAAGTGTTTGTTAAACTCACAATTTAAAAATTCTAAAAAGTAACATACATAGTTTTGCATAATTTGGAAGTGATTTAGTTTTCAAGATTTTTTTTTTGTATAGGTTGTGCATTGCCCATAGTCTTAGTTATAATATCATCATTTAATCTATATTGTCATTATCCTTTCCTTTCAATTGCATTCTTTATTTGCTCTCTCCTTTGTTGGCCTTTATTGTAGATCTTGGGTCACTTATAGAATGTTGTTTTTTTCTAATACTTCCATTTTTTCCAAAATAAGTGCATTTTATTTCTAAATAAAAAGATTATATATGTACATTTCATTTGATTCCATAAAATTTCATTTTTTACTAAAAATGATTTGTTATTTTAGCTATAAAATCATCAAAATACCTTCAACATACATACATGAGTTTTGAAAACTATTTAAAAAGTTTTAGTTTCATTTTTCCATGAGAGAAACTATTTTTTAAAAAGTTTATTGGAATTATGTGTTTTACTAGAGAAACCTTATATGCTAGGTTGGATTTCTACAATGTAGATCAAGCAAAATCAATAAACTTAGAATGAAATATTATAGAAGAAACATTCAAGTGCATTTTGACATTGCACAATACTTTTGTAAATTTTTTTTGAATATTACCTAATTTTTAATTTTGGTTTCCAGAAGATTAAAGTTATACATAATCTAAATTTCAAAGGCTATGATCTTTAATTATATCTACCACAATTTCAAAGTTTGCAAGTCGTAGTAAATTTTTCTTTCAAAGTTAGAATTCTTTTCTATGGCTAATATTTTTAGCTCTAATAAAGATGTTAATGTGAAAATTCATGTTTTTATTCTGGTTTAATTTTTTTTTTTTGAAAGACAATGTATCCATTTTACAAAATGGTAACAAGATTGGTAGTGTAGCATAACGGTAATAAGATTGGTGATGTAGCATAGTGGTAACAAGATCAGTTGTGTAGCAACATAGTGGTAGCAAGATTGGTTGTGCAATGATAATAGTGGTAGGCAAGGGTACTAGAAATAATAATGGGATGCTTACAATGGTGGTAAATCTAGCAGAATCATGAAGGAGAGACTTGAACATAAACTACCAAAGCTTACATTCATTTCCATCCATGGAAATATTGGGAGCTAGTTAAAGCAATGAAAAAGTAGCATTTTCTTTATCCTACTAGTGGTTGGAGTTCTAGTGGTGGAGTGGTGTGAGTGGAAAAATGGTCATTATTGTTATAAAAATAGCCTCTTGCCAACACTTTTGTGAGTTACAACATGCCCAATCATATCCCCTCCAACAACACTTTTGTGAATATTTGTAATCCCTCTAAGAGCTATAAAAAAATTATCATTTATAATGCATGATGCAAAAATATTCATGATCATATCACTACTCAAAGATAATGTGACCTACTAACTATGAATAAAGTACATAGTTATGATCAAAATGCTTTCCATTTACCCTAATATCGTTAGGCTCTAGATGAATTGCTTTCTTGGTGATGTCTTGTGATGCTACATCATTCATGGTCATAAGTAACATTTTAAAGTAGTGATCATCAACCTTTTGCTTCATGTCATAGTTAAAGGTTCATTAAGGGAAACTATGTTGAATAGCTATGTTATATCCACAAGGACTCACATGGTGAATAAGAAAGGATCCATTTACTCACCTTTGTATGCTTGGTTGAATAACACATGTATTACAAAATACATGCTACGATAGAAAGCCTCTACTATAAGCAAGTCATGTCTTTCTTTATAATACTATATAGATATTGGTTAATTTAATATTTAAGAAAATAACTTGATTTCTTTATGTCATTGTGAAAGACAAAAAGAACTCACATCCAACTTTATCTTTTAGGCCAATATAAATTATGGGATCATTCATATTTAGTCTCCTTGTAGAGACTTCATCTTGGCTACTATACCAAGGTTATACTTTGAATGTATCATCCTTTTCTTTTGAATGTATCATCCTTTACTTACTATTCTGTAAGCACTAAAGGGTGATTGTTCATGTGATTGAACCAATTAAGCCTAATGACATACTAGTGGGATCTAGATACATGCAAAAAATTTATGTCATATATGAAATAAAAAACATGTGCATAAATGAAAATAGTCCTCAATACATGATATAAGAAATGATTACTCATCCATGTAATCAAGTTCTATGTAGCCCTAAAGATTTAGCATGAGCATTGAATACATCTCTAAGAATGGGCTTCGTCAGAGAATTTACATCCATCTAACTATAAAAATATATTGCATGATCACTTCTCCTTTTACCATTGCTTCGCTAACAAAATTGTACTTTATATCAATGGACTTTATCTTGCTATGGTTCTTGGGATCCTTTAAATATGCAAGTGCTACCATGCTATCTAATGACCAATGAGTATACCTTATGCCCAACCATATGAACCACTAATGTTCACACATGATCTGGTCAAATTCCAAGGACTTTAGATTTCATTAGTTCATTAGTCTAGAAGTTGAAATTAACCCTGCAATCATTGTCTTCGCAGCTACAGTTGTGAAGTACAAGGGTATGGTTAAGTATAACTGAGGCATATGATTTTTATTTTGTTTATGTTCTATGTCACCTAAGAATAAAGAATTATGAATAAAGGTATTTAACTACTAATGTAATCTAACAATTAGCTAAGACTTAACTAGCCCTAACATAAGCATCCATTCCCCCTTGTCATACACTTCCTGAACATGTATAGCAGTACTGGGTTACCAAACATTAAGTATTACTAGGATTACCAAGCATTACATGTATGCTCGAAGTGTTCATACTTATGTTTACTATTTAATTTATCTTAATTAACTAGTTTAATTATTTAAGATATTAAAGAAAATTGCTTAAAATATTAAATTCTTAAAGAATTAATTAATCTAGTCCAAGTGTTTCAAGGTTTAATTAGAAAGCTCATCTTTATTGCTACACACATTGAAGTGCTTAGGTATAACAATGCTTGAATAAAGATCTGTATACTCTTTGACTTCTATTTTGGGCACTTAGAAAATATTCTAACTTCTAAATGGAATAACTACTAGAGCTTCATTATAACTTATGCAAGTAATGCCATAAAAATGATGGAAAACACACATTTATAGGTAAAATAGGATGTCTCATAGATGGGTACACATCAACAAGTCAAACCCTACATCGATAGGATCACGTTGATGAGATCCTATCAACGAGCTCACATCAATAGGATCACATTCATGAGGTCACATCGACAACATCCTATTGATGGCCAAATCATAGGACTCATCATACCTCCATGACTGAATGAAAACTCATCCTCAAGTTATTTACAAAATCTGGGAAGGTATGGGATTATTGACTAACAAGAAAAACACACAAATAACACAACAAAAACTAAGTGCTCAAGTGTAGAACTTTATAATGATTACAAAATTTTAATATTCAGGACAACAAAATTGAACACTAGGACAAAAATGACAAGCACAGTTCCTCTAATGGTGTGGATACAATGAAGAAGATCAAATGATCCTAGGTGGTGGAGGCTCTTGAGGCTTCAAAGGACCTTCTCCTACTTTGGTTGCATGCAACGGTTGAGGTAGTTGTGGTTGTCTTGCAGTAGTTACAACTTTTGATTGAATATGAAAGACATCCAACAATGCCTTCATCTTTTCCTCCTTACTATGGGGATCATTCATAGTCCACGTTGCATCACCAATATGGACTAAAATGGGAATATTCCAAAAATAGGGCATTGTATAAAATAGCTCCTTAACATTCATGAACTAGGTAGCAAATTGTTTACATTCAATATCAAATCCTCTAAGTGCATTACACAGCTCCTGGTAATGATTCATCCTCTTGGCTAGGTTGTTAGCAGTTGATCGTTGATTAGTGAACTTCACTTCGAGAACCTCTGGTTTGGCATTGAAAATCTCAAGATTCTACTTAGTGTCTTTGTGATGTCTTAACTCTACATCATGCAGCAAGTATGAGTTGATCACTTTCTTCTCCAATTCTAACCATAGCCTACTAGTATTCAACATCACTAGATTTACATAATGGAGATTGACAAGCTTCATGTACTCTATCATCTCTTCAATCTACACCACTTTCATGTAGATCTTTTCTTTGTTATAGTCATTGAGCCCATTAAAGATAGGCTGTCAAAAATCACCTCCTTTCTTAAGTTATTGAAGGGATTTATTGATTTTTACTTTCACCATCTAAATGTGCTTTTCATTATGTTCTTTCTATAGATGAACCTAATCTTTGTAATAGCTCTCAACTCTTTTAAATTTGAGAGCTTCATTTTTCCAAGTAGCTATCTCTATCATAGATTTTTGGAAAAGGGCTTAGAGTTCCTCGATGAAGAGATTTCTATTTTCTACTACTAGTCTTCTCAATTTATTGTTTACTCTAGCTAGCTACTCATGTTGTTGATGGATAAAATCTTACATCTACTACTTTTGCATATCAACATTCTGCATGCAAAAAATTTCTATGGTAAGAATTGCATTCTTGTGATGTGTTTGGACCAAGTCATTCTAAATGGTGTACATTTTAGCATTGGCCATGGACTCATCAAAGATGGTTATCTCCTTTGCGTTCTCGACCCTTTTAAGCTTATCTTGAAGTTGTTTATAGGCTTCATCATGTGTCACTATAAGGTTGAGAAATGTGGGGTTAGTGAGGTGGGCTCTTAATTCAGCAACCTCCACAGCCAAGTATTGATTCTTAAATCAGGCTATTTAAAGTGTCCCCTCTAATTGCAAGCATTTTCCCCTCACTTCTAGTAGCTCCAATTGATTTGGAGTGATTATATCCATAAGGTCAAAGACATCTAGAACCAATTGTGCTATCCCACCAGTTAGTCCAACAACTCTTCATGTTGGGTTACACTTAATCTATCACTAAGTATTCCTAGAGATGTCTACATATCTTTGAGCATAGAAACATCTGGTACAAATGCTCTAGGTGCATTCAATGCTTTAGAAATTTTTTCAGTAATGACCTCTGTTGTTGTCTCCTACTTATGGTGTTGCAAAACTAAGACAGTTGTCCCCTTTCCCTCCTCTAGATGCACCAAAAAAGTAGCCGCATTCCCAAATATTTCTAGGAATTTTTGTTTTTGAGAGGGAGATATCATTACCTATTAGGCATTAAGATTTGATCTCATGGGCAGTTGCATTCTTTGGGCTAAGAAAATTGGCCCACATCCTTCCATCTAGTTGATGGTTCAAGCCACTTTGTTGAGGTGACTCATTGCTGCATGATACATGGATGGGTTACCACCACTTGTTCCTGCTTGCTTCTTCTACTCATATAAGAGATTCTCTCAAATCTTGCACATGTGCTCAAGAGTAACATGAAACTCTATCATTATTTCATGAGTAGGTGGTGGAGGTGGTGGTTTCTACTTCTCTTCTTAGATGACTTTAGCAAGCACCTTATCCTTCATCATTTTTGCCTAGGAGGTAGTTGGAGCATGTCGTACGGTGTCATTTATGTAGTGTGTTATTCCTCCCCTTTTGCATAAATTTTAGATAAGAAATGGAAAGGGAAGTGCCTTCCTTCCATGTTTATTTTCTTTAAACAACTTATCTATCTCAAGATAGATTAGCTATGGAAGGTTGACAAGGGATCTACCACTTAGAGTAGCACATGCATGGGTAGAGAAAGCTATGATCTTGCTTGGCCTTACTATTGGATTAAGGTGAAAGGCCACAATCTTGAAATATGCATGTTCTACTATGGTTAGTGCACCAAATTCATTATGATTGACTCCATAACACCAATGCATCCATTCCTTTTTTACATTAGGATCTCCCTACATTGGAATCTTAGTAAGGTTGGCCCTAGTTTTTGGTAACCCAAGGGCCTCTGTAATGGCTTTCATTGAGCAGGACACTAAAATATGCATGATCTTGACCTTTGAATTGGCCTACCACTAATTGAAAAATAATTATGTCTCTCCCATGTATCACTCCCCACTAGAAGTGATTGTGGGCCACATGGAAGAGTTCTGTAGTTAAGCTTTAACTTCTAGAGGTGTGAACATGGATTTTTAGACTTCCTTATTCAAAATTTGCTTGACATAAGCCTTTGTCAAGGTAACCTTAAGGTTTAGTCTAGGTTTAAGTGCCTCATCTTGGTGAGACTATTCTATTATGGTCACTTCTTTAGAAATCTATCAAATAGATTCTAGTTTGGGATCCTCCCAAAGAGGTCTTGTGGCATGGGTTTCTACTACTTACTCATGGGCATGTTCTTGGCCAGTGCCCATTCTTGGCCATTTATCTCTTAGTTAGGATGGTCATCTTTTTTGTGTGTGTTTTCCCTTAGGTTTCATCTATGGTTACAACACAACCAAGAATTAGCGTACAATATGTAATTGATAACATTTTTGTATCTTATCCTATTGGGAAGTTACACTTAGGCTAAGTTTGGATCATGGAAACTTGATTTTTTTAATTATTTTAATGATTTTTAGCTTACAATGACACCAAAGCTTGTTGGTAGGGTTTAACTCTCATGATTTGATGTTTTCATGATGATTTCTTAGTTAAACTTTTGTTGGAGTTAGAAAGAAACATTTTTCATCAAAAACTTAAGGTTTGTGGCCTCCATGATGAAGAGCTTATCTCTAATAGCTATAGGGTGAAAGAATAGAATGAATTAGACCAATGGTTAGGAAGATATGGCTCTTGCAAAGTTCTAGTCTCTTAAAAATTCAAAAATTCCTTCCTCATTTATGAGAAAACATGGATAATGACTAAGGTTTCTTGCATATTTATAGGTGTTTTTTCCATGTGTCAACAAGAACTCATTTACATATCTGCTCCATATATGGGATCCCATCGACAAAGCTATTGTGGAAAATTTTGTCACATTAAATATCTTGAAAAATACAAGGAGTTTTTTCATGAAATTAGGGATGATAGAGAGCAAGAAAAGGCATGAACATGATGAAATACTTGAAGAGGATTTATGAATGCATGAAAATCATAGAATGACTGAGAGAATGAAATTTTATTAGAGAAATGCCTTAAGGAGCACATAGTTGGATGCAACCAATGAGGCACACAAAATATTTAACTATGAAAATGCCTAAGGATAAGGAACTTAACTAACCCAACTAAGAGATATGCAAGTGGATCCTCCCCATAGCATGTTCATGCCCTTTTTGCCCTTGCATATCTTCAAACCATTGAGTCCATGGACACCATCGTTGATGAATGGTTATGAAAATTTAAGGACTGAATCCAAAAGAATCTACCTAAGAATTTCAACATATCAAACTAAGACATTGAACAAGACATGGAAGTCAACAATGACGTGAGTTATGAAAAGCATTGATGGATGAGAGAGAATGTGGAATGGAGTTTCTAACCATGGTCACATGAAGTCCCTTGTCAATTTTATGGTTAAATGACTTGATAAAGTCCATCCTTAGTCCATATCAAAACCAAATAGTTATAGTGATTCACATCACCACTCTAAGAATAGTCCACCCCCCAAGACACAAGAATGCTCCCACAGATCAAACATTGTTCCTTATTGGAGAAGAAAATAGAAGTAGGAAGTGGAAAAGGGCCTTAGTTAAAGGGAACCTTTAGGTATCGCTAACATGTCTTTCTAGTTCCATAACCAATGCTTGTAGCTTATTATTTTGTCTAAAGAGTGTGCTTTTAATTCCCATCATTCTCTCTCTCTCTCTCTCTCTCTCT
>MNCI01000357.1:265105-314407 GCA_015680685.1 Gnetum montanum | reverse complement strand
TTGACATGCATGTGATGGAACCCATGAAGTGTCCCTGATGTTGAAGGGTTCCAATGGTTGGATCCATTGTTGATATCCCTCTATTTGAGTCGTTATTCCACCATCTCATTAATAGCATTCATAAAAGGGATGAAGTGATGGATGTCCTTGAAGAGTGTTGGCCAATAATACCCTACCATCAGAATCTTGATGATTGTGCATCTTCCTACATAGTGGTCCTCACAAGGGCCCTCATGAGCATCTTAGAGAATGCACAGTTGGTTAATATCAAGAACACACCAATGAACTAGGTCATCAGTGCAAAACTTGTAAAGATGTTCATTAATCTTTATGAAGCATTTAGCTTGATGAAGAAACTATTATTTCTTTTGGTGATCTAACTCTTGTGGCATTTCGTGAGTGAGAAGGTAAGTGAGGATGCCATTTTACCATATAGGTTCATTAGGCACTTATTCATTTATAGCACCAGAAAAGAGGAGTTCATTAGGAAACTAATTAGAAAGTGGGCTCTCCTCCTCTTTATTGTCCCATCACAACCAAGACAAGTGATCAACAACCACATTCTCAGTTCTCTTTTGATCTACCATTGTAAGATCAAATTCCTATAAGATCATAAGACACTATACAATAGGAGGGCTCATCTTTAATTTATTCATTAGGAAATGAATGGAACTATGGTCTTTGTGCACAAACACCTTGTATCCAAGCACATAGTACCTAAACTTCTCCAAGGCATACACCACCATCATTAGCACATTCTCCATGTGGTGTAGTTCAACTATGCACCCACAATGCTTCTGCTCATGCAGTGGATATAATAATGATGTTTTTGATCATCCAACTACATACGCATGGCTCCCAAGGCATAGTTTGATGCATCTAGCATGATGTAAAGTGGATGGGACCAATTAGGTGCTTATAGAATTGGAGTTTCTATAAGCATTTCATTGAGTTGCTAGAATGTCTTTTCGCACTTCTCAGTCCATACAAATGAAGCATCTATCTTTGTAAGCTTGACTAATGATTTAGCGATCTTATAAAAAATATTTATGAATTGCCACTAGTAGCTAGTGTGTCTAAGGGATGATTGGACATCTTTAATAGTTTCTAGTTGGTAGGTTATTCCTAGGATAACCCTAATCTTTTCAGGGTCCCCTCAATCCCTACTTGAAAAATTCTATGCCCCAACACAATGCCCTCTTGGACCATGAGATGGTTCTTTTTCCAAATAAGCTAAAGATTAGTCTCCATGCACCTTTTAAGTACTTGCTCAAGGCAGTCCCAGGGCTTGCTCAAACATAGCACCATAGGTAGAGAGGTCATCCATGAAGACTTCCACCCCACTACCAATATGCTACTAAAAAATGCTAAGGAGAAGGCATTGTAAGGTTGCAGGGGCATTGTACAAAAAAAATGGTATCTTTTGATATGCAAAGATCCCCTAAGGACTTGTAAATGTAGTTTTGGCTTGATCCTTTGATACAATCTAAATCTGGTTATAGTTGCTATAACCATCCAAAAAGCTCAACATTTGGCCCACAAATGAGAATGGAAAATGATCTTTGTAGGTCGCCATGTTCAATAGCCTAAAATCAATACACACCCTCCACTTGCGACCTTTCTTTAGCATAATTACAAGTGGGCTAATCCACTCGCTATCTAAAATTGGATAGATGAACCCTACCTTGAGGAGTTGTTCAATTTCCTCTTTGACAATTTTCTTCAATTTGGGGTTTAGCCATCACTATGGCTACCTATTTGGCTTAATGGAAGGATCAGTGTAGATGTGATGCTGGCATATCCTAGGATCAATCCCAGTGAGTTTAGGATATGACCAAGAAAAGGCCATTGGCCATCTGTTAACCACATTCAACATCTTCTCTTTCTACTCAAGAGCAAGGTTGACATTGATTATCAATAGCTTATCATTTTTTAGAAATGCATACTCCATGCTGATAGGTATAGTTTTTAACTCTAATGACTCCTATTTAAAATTTTCAGGGATTTCCAACTCTATCCAATAAGTATCATTAGATTCATCATCAAAGAGTTTGTAATGAACTTGCTCTAGTTCATCCATGCCTACAACATAAGTAGTAGTTAAGCTCTTAGTGGGTTCCATGCAAAGTGTGCTACTTTTACGATCAGCAGTCAACCATTGGGTATCCTCTTATTTTATGGCTATTGCATACAGGCACCTTTGGATTTCTGATTCATCTACATACCATCTGCGTGTTGTGATTGATGTGCTTTTTATGGCCCATAGTTTCTACACATAGTCCCATCCTATATCATTATATGCAAGGCATGGAACTTTCTTTTTCTCAAACTTTCCAAATTCATTTTCCTTGAAAATTTCTAAGGAAAGATCTTGGATTTTCAACCATGCATCAACAATGCTTATCCAAGCCCTTCCCATGATGATTGGAAAGTTCTTCTTGCAATTTTCAACACATATCACTAGGAAGTTAGTAGGATAGGAACACCCATAGATGGTAGTCATAATGTCCATCACTAATCCAAAGGAAATAGTGATGGATTGGTCTACTAACTTAAGATAGATGTTACTCTTCTTAAGTGGAGGTAGGTTCTAGGCTTTCTACATCTCATGAGAAATTATATTAACACCAGAACCTAAATCCATAAGAGCTTTGAAAAGCTCATTCCCATCAATTTAGAAATATATTAAGGAATTTCTAGTATCAAATATTTTCCTAGGAAGGTGACTAGCCTTTATCCAATCAATTTCCACATTGGTTAACATGACAATATTCACTTTGTGAGGTGTTTGATTCAAAGGGAACTTGAATGGATTGTATGCAAAGGATGAGGAAGAAGTAGGGTTTTTGGCTACATGAATCTTTGGGGCCTTTGTAGAACTATTGGTTCAAAAAAATGGTCATTTTTGAGGTCTAGGTTTTGAACCATTTGACTAAGGAGCTAGCTATAAGTTAACAACATTGGTAGCATTACATTGTTTTGGCTGGACTGAAATTTCACCCTACATTGATGGAGTAGATGATAATTGGGTTGAGGATGGAGGGACATGAGTAGAAGATTGAGGATGATAAGGATATGGGAACTCCCCTATTGTAGATAGAGAATGAGCTTTGTAATATTTAGAAGGGTAGTAATGATGTTGAAAATAGTGTGACTAGAAGAGTCATGTAGAGACATGGGTTACTGAACATAGTACCCATATGGATCAAGCTATCTATAAGGGTACTACTACCTTGGTGGTGGCATCCCCCATGACTGTGAGTGCTATCACTGATGATACTACTCAAATGATTATGGTGTAGCTCCACTTGGATAATAGGCTTATTGTTGGTTAAACTACCTTGGGTTGCCTTGAGGATAAGGCAAGCTTCTGGATGCTTGCCTTCTTGCTAATCTTGGATTCAAAGCATACACCCCAGATTCCTACAAGTGTGATAAAATAGGGTAACATCCTTTAGGATGTTCATATTAGTAGATGCCACATCCACCATCATCATTTGATTCAAACTTCACAACCTCTTCTATGGTAGTAGCTTTTCCCTTACCCCTTTGATGGGCACATTCAACTTCCTTCCTTCTCCTATGATCACAATCACTACTTTGCTCTTTGAATGCCTCTACTATTTTCAAAGTAGTTTGGAAATTTTCTAATGTCAATAAAGTAGACTTCCCTTTTTCTGATGGAAGGGTCCTGGTTGTACTTCTCCACACTCTCTCTTTTTTTGAGCTCTCCTTCTTCTTTAGCAACTTGCTCAATGAGCCTTCGAATCTGATGGGCTCTAAGTTCTGATAATATCCCTTGGGTGTAGATCCCAAGAGTTCTTTGTGTTTCTAATTAGATCCCATCTATGCTATGGAAAAGCTAATCCCTTTGAAAATAACCATGGCTAGGACATCTATGCAAAAGAGAATAATACTAGCTCATGGTTGCATCCAAGGGTTCATGTGTTCCTTGTTGCCATCCTTGGATATACTTTTTCAAGTTGGACACTCAACAATATGTTTGATATTTGTCATTAAATATTTCAAGCATCATTCTCCATCTAAAAATTGATTCTAGATCCAAAGAGTGGTTCCAACTTTCTACTTCTTTTATTAGTGTCCTAGGAAATAGCTTAAGGTTTTGTTAATCATTTTCTATGTTCTACAAGGCACAAGCATCATGAAAGGCTTATAAATGGTTCTAGAGATCTAAGTTGTATCCCCCTTCGAATTTGAAGATATTGTTCATATCCAACCTCTTTATTCGACTATCTTTCACATGCATTATTGGAATTATGACTACCTTTGTGATGTTCAGCATGTTTTGAGTAGTAAGCAAAGGCTCATCATAGTCATGGCCTTTATGATAGCCATGATGCCCATGATGCCCTCTACTATCCATTCTCTCATGATTGTCAACCTTCCTTGAATTTCCACACCACTGATCTTGATCATCCCGATGGATCCTACAATCATGATCATTCTATCCCACTAGTCATCTCAATCATGATCACATCCTCTATGGCTTTGGTCAAACTATAGGAGGAAGAAGAGAATGATGAAGGTGAAGAGGAAGGAGGACTAGCACCATAGTGCCTACCACCCCCTCTTCAATGATCATGACCATGATCATCATGATGCCTACCCTAGTCCCTACCATGAATCCCACTTTTGGATCCTTCATGATCATGAGATCTATTCTTGCCTGAACTAGGATTGATTACAGTGGACTATAAATTTTGGTTAAGATTCCCTTCATTGAAACCAAGGGGAGCAAAGTAAGTAAAATGAGAATCATTAGAGAAGGGATCCTTACTATCTTTTTGGTCCAATTAGAAACAAAGAGTTATTGAACCATTTTCCCTTTAGAACTTCATAGCATTTCTCCTATTGCTAATCGATTTTGCATTGTGCTTTGGTGGGATGATAATCCCTTGAGTCATGATCTTGCACAATGTATTCAGCATGGAGTTCCTAGATGCCCAACCTCATAAGAGTTTGTTGGAGCATCATAGGAATTGATCAATCAAGCAGCAACACAATGTTGCCCTCCATGTCTCTCTACTACATTTGATCATCCTAATGTAGGATAAAGGTAAAATCATGTACATACTCATCAGGATGAGTATATACCACATGGCATTGCTAGGGCACTAGTTGATTTGGTCATTCATTCCTTGGATTGGATGCATTCTTAAACTAGATGAAGAATCATCCCTGTGAGAAGAAGACATTTTCAAATTAGAAGAAAATTAACAGTTTGTTTTTTACAATTGTTGTTAGTGTTAAAATGATTATGACTTTAAGGTTCGATCCAATAATGTAAATGATTTTCACTAAGTCTTAGAAGTGCACAAAGCTAACTATAATCCATGGCAATGATACGAATGATGAGCAGCAAGTATACCCCATGTCCAACCATATGAATTACTAGCATTCATGCATGATTCAATCAAATACTTTAGGTTTCATTACTATACTAGTCTAGGAGGTAAAATTAACATTGCAATCATTGTCTCCTCAACTACACTTGCAAAGTACAAGGATATGGTTAAGTATAACTGAGGCATATGATTTTTATCATTTTATGTTCTAAGTCACTGAGAATAAAGCATAATGAATAAAGATATTTAATTGCTAAAGTAATCTAACAATTAGCTAAAACTTAACTAATCCTAGCATAACATCCATTCCCACTTATCATACATATCCTAAAAATTTATAGTACTACTAGGTTCCCAAACGTTAAGTGTTATTAGGATTACCAAGTGCTACACGTATGATCGAAGTAATCATACGTATGTTTACTATTTAATTTATCTTCATTAACTACTTTAATTATTTAAGACATTAAAGTAAATTACTTAAGATATTAAATGCTTAAAGAAATAATTAATCTATTCCAAGTGCTATAAGGTTTGATCAAAAAGCCCATCTTTATTTCCACACACACTGAAGTGCTTAGGTATAACAGTGCTCAAATAAAGATCTGTACACTCTTTGACTCCTATTGTGGACACTTAGAAAATATTCTAACTTCTCAAAGGAAAACTTCTAGAACTCCACTAAAAATTATGAAAGGAATGCTAAAAATGTGATAGAAGGTGCACATTTATAAGTGAAATAGGCTTCCCCATTGATGGATACACATCAACTGGTCAAACATTATGTTAATGGGATCACGTCGATGGCATTCTATTGGTGTGACCAAACCATATGAGTCATTAGTATGTCAATGGACTATCATTGGCTCTAATTCATCCATAAAAATTCTAAGTGCTTTAAGAAATATCCTCTACCAAATGGCTTCTTATGTTATCCTTGAACATGCATCAAAATCTACATCCATTGCAGATAAGGCTACACAAGTTTGCTTCTCACTGATCTAAGATATGACATCAAGATTCAACAAGAAAATGTATCCAAATGTTGATTTGCATTCATCTAGGTCACCACCCCAATTAGCATCATTAAAACCCACTAGCTACAAATTATGTTCTTGATAACAAAGCACATAGTTCATATTCCTCTTTAAATAATGGAAAATCCTCTTAATTACTTTCTAGTATGTAGTTCCAAAATTTGACTAGTAATGACTTACTAGTCCTACTATAAAGCATATATCAAGTTGAGTACACATCATCACATATATCAAGCTCCCAACTATACTAGCATATGTCACAAAACTCATTTTCTTCTTTTCTTTGAGAATTTTTGAGCATTGGTTAAGGTTTGGATTTTCACCTTTAGCAATGGGTGTAATAATGGATTTACATATGTGCATTTTGAATTTCTCAAGAAGTTTCTTTAGGTAAGTTTCTTGTGACAAACCAAGTTGTCTCCTTAAACTATCACTTAAGATCTTTACACCAAGCATGGAACCTACTTCATCCATGTCCTTCATTTTAAAGTTTAAGGATAATCACCTTTTTTTGGGGATAACCATCTCTTTGTTATTACTAGCTAATTGAATATTGTCCACATATAAGGAGAGGACAATGAGACTTTTATTGCATCTTTTAACATACACACAATGATCTTCTTCAATCATTGTAAACCTATCAGTAGTGAAAACTTAATTGAATAAAAAATACCATTATCTAGATGATTATTTTAATCCATAAATGGATTGTTAGAGTTTGTAGATCTTGCACTTTGGACTGTTGACTATAAACCCATGAGGTTGCATTATATAGATTT
Organism: Gnetum montanum; assembly: GCA_015680685.1. Lineage (NCBI taxonomy): Eukaryota > Viridiplantae > Streptophyta > Gnetopsida > Gnetales > Gnetaceae > Gnetum > Gnetum montanum. The sequence continues at coordinate 307,225 of MNCI01000357.1, read as the reverse complement.
CCTCATCTAATTCTCCATAGAGAAATGCAATCTTAACATCCATTTCATAAAGTTTCAAATCAAGATGTGCAACTATAGCCAAAATGAGATAGATAAAAGCAAACCTTACTACCGATGAGAAGGTTTCTTCAAAATCTAGACCCTCTTATTGGGTACACCCCTTCACTACAAGGCATGCCTTATATTTTTCAATGGAATCATCTATTTTATGCTTGATCTTTAAGATCCATTTGTTTCCAATGGCCTTGTGCCCAATTAGAAGGTTAACCAAGTTCTAGACATCATTAGTCCTCATGGACTTCATCTCTTTAATCATAGCATTTATCTATTCCTTACTAGTAGGTGATGAGAGAGCCTCATCAAATGTATGTGGCTCATCAGTATGCACATCCATCATAAGTGCTTCCTCTTCAATTGAAAAATGACAATGAGGAATAATTATATGATTGATCCTATGTAGTTGGGATTCTTTGGAGGTTTCCTCTCATAAAGATGATCCATTGATGGGTAAGTCACTTCCACTATTCCCAAGAAGTTGAAAAATCTTTTCTTGACTTTCTATTGGTTTAATAGTAATAACAAATCAGGATCTTCCACTTCATAAAAGGTAAAATCTTCATCTATTTCCCTTTGATAAGGAAAGTTATCCTCAAGATACTCAACATCTCATGACTCTATCTCAATTGTACTTCCAACTATTAGTTTCCCAATGAATACATATCCCTTCAAGTAATTAGGGTATCTTATAAAAATACATTTTGTTTCTTCTAGTACCTAACTTTCCATATCTATGAGAAGTATTATGTACATAGGCTATAGATCCCTAGGGTTATAAATGATTCAAACTTGGCTTTCTACTAGTCCATAATTCATATGGAGTAGAAGGTATTGATTTACTTGGGGCATAATCGAGGATGTAGGCAATAGTTGATAATGCATCTCTCTAAAAATTGACAGGAAGTTTTGCTTACACCATCATTAATCTTATCATGTCTAATGATGAGAGTGATTACTCTAGCAGTTATTCTAATTATTAGAGTGGTTAATCTAGAGATTACTCTAGCAGTTACTCTAATTATTAGAGTGGTTACTCTAGTAGTTACTCTAATTATAAAAGTGGTTACTCTAGCAGTTACTTTAGTAGTTATTGTAATTATTAGAGTGGTTACTCTAGTGGTTACTTTAGCAGTTATTCTAATTATTAGAGAAGTTACTCTAATTATTAGAGTAGTTTCTCCCAAGCCTATAAATATAGTGCCCAGGCCCACAGTTGGAAAGAAGTCTTTTAGTAGTCAAGTAGTGAAACTCTTGTAGTCTGTTTGAAACTTAGAGTGTTTTTCAAGTGTCTACAACAGGACATCTAAGTGTGGATGGATCATTATTCAAGCATTGTCTACCTGAGCACACCTTGTGCATGGCAATAAAGACGAGCTCTTCGATTCATCCTTGAAGCACTTGAGATTTATTTTCTTATGCATTTCTTTTATTTTATTTTCTTATGAATTTATTTTATTTTATTTTTTTTAATGCACTTTCCATTTTTATTATTAGCGTAGAAATTCATTTTGATCAATTAAGAAAATTGTTAAATTACACAAGCACAACCACTTTGAGCATGCATGTAATGCTTGGTAACCTAGTAACGATTAGCATTTGGTAATCCCAACAATGATGCACTGGTTCAAGATGTGTATAGTAAGTGGGAATGGATGATGGTGTTAGGATTAGGTAGAACTTAGTTAATGAGTAGTTAAGTTAAATTAGTCACTTAGTTACCTCTCTTCTTCCCTACATGTGTAGGACATAAAAACATAAAAGCTATAAAAATCCTATGCCTCCAGCTTACTTAACCATACAATCATGACATACAGGTAAGCTTGGGAAGATAACGATCAACCAAGTTGTCCTTGTTCCACAAGGGTGCATAAGCACTTAGTCCTTGGAATTTGACCAAATCATGTGTGAAACATTCATATTTGTATGGTTGATCATAGGGGTACCTCGCCACTCATCATTGGCATCATTGCTGGGGACTTAGTTGTTTGTGTGCTAACTAGAACATAGGAAATCATTCACATCGTTGGAACGAACCCTTAGGGTTGGTTGAGAAAAATAATAAACAAGAATACATTGCATACTAAATAGAAAAGTATGCCTCCTTCTTCATATGAAAGTGCCTCATCGCCTAGGTCTAAAATAGGAAATAATTGGTGGCATAATACACATGATGTTGATCTGCTAGTCCCTCAACAAGTTCGAGTGGTATATTCATCCCAATGAGTATATACCAAACTTCACCTTTATCCTCCATCAAGACAAACAATTATGTTGGCAAGACTTAGAAGGTAACATAGTGTTACCTCTCAATCGTTCAGTCTTGAGCATGCTTCTTCATGCTCTCACACGAATTGACATGTCGCACTTACACGTAGAATATGTTGTGTAAGACCATGACTTGAGAGAATATTATCCCATAGAGGCACAATGTCAAAGGGACTTATAATAGGAGAGACATCATAATTCTTTGAAGGTAAGTGGTCCCAGGATGCCTCACATGTCTTAAGCAAAAATGAGAGTGGTGAACCTACCTCAGGTAGTTGGCTACACAACAATGTTCCTCCCCTTGACTTTGGCCAAGGGGTTGTGTATCAAAACCTTCATTCCACTATTCATAACCTAGGTTCTAATATGCATGGGTACAAAGGGTTTGAAAAAGGGATATGAACTCATGATAAAGGTGGACATTTTGATCACAACCATGATCGAGGCTGAGACTACAGAAGAGAAGGTAGTAGACATTGTCATGGTGAAAATTCTCCTTCTTATTCACCTTCATAATCTCCTTCATCCTCTCCTTCAATATTCAGATGCAGTCATAAAAAAAAGACCATGGGGATAAAGGTAGGCAAAGTGGAAGTCATAGACAAAACAACCAGGAAAGAGGACAAGGGCACTCTAGAGAGTCACAACATAGAAGAAGGGAGAGTAGGGAACAACGTAGGCATCATAGACACCATGGACAAGATGATCACGATGAATCCCTCCTCGCTACTCGAAGTATGTTGGACATAACTAAGGCTGTTAGAATTCCAACAAGGCATCAAAAAGATAGTAGGATCAAGAGATTAGATATGAACAACATCCAACGATTTGAAGGGGGATACAACACTGATTCTCAAAATCATTTACAAGCATTCCATGATGCATGTGCCTTATAGAACATAGAGAATGAATGGAAAAAAATGAAGTTGTTTCTACGGAAATTAGTTAAAGAAGTGAAAAGCTAGCACTAATATTTAGAATTGGAATCCATTCATAGGTGGAGTACTATGTTAGAACTATTTAATAAAAAGTACCAAATGTACTCTCAAGTGTCTAACTTGTGAAAGAAAATCCAAGGCTGAAAACAAGGAGCACATGAACCCTTGGATGCTGCCATAGGCCAATACTATGCATTGTTACATCATTTTCCTAGCCATGGTTATTCACAAATGGATCAACTACACCATCTCATGGATGGGCTTAGGCATAAAACGAGAAGAACCCTTGGGACTTATGCCCAAGGGAGACTATCTAATCTTAGGTCCCATCAAATTCAAAGACTATTAGAGTAAGTTGCTAAGGAAGAAGGTGAGCTATTGAAGAGAGAAAGTGCGGAAGAGTATAACCAAGATCCTTCCCTTTGAAAGAGGGGAGTAAGATTTTGTGAGGATGAAGAAGAGTCACCACTTGAAGAGATGATGAATAAGAAAACTTTGCCTATCCAAAAGATGACATCAGAAGTTTCAAAAAAAGTAGACCAAATGTGGGATTCCCTAGATAATAGATTTCAAACTGTTCTTAAAATAGTAGAGGACTTTAGAGAGCAAGGTAGTGAGAAAAGAAAAAAAGAAAGAGGCTGAACATGCACGTAGTAATGATAAGGGAAAAGTTGCCATCATTGAAGAGGTTGTAGATTTGGAAACAGACAAAGATAGTGGATGTGAGATATGTCAATATGACCATCCTAAAGGATGTTGCCCTATAATCTCACATCTACAGGAGTCTGGAGTGTATGCACTTAACCCACGATTAAACAAAAGGCAAACACCTCGAAGGTTACCTTATCCGCAAGGTAACCCAAGGTAGTTCCACCAATCCTTAACATATTATCCTAGTGGAACTCCACCACAATCGATTGAGCAATATCAATAGTGGCAGCACCCATAATCATGGGGAATTCCACCACCAATGAAACAATATCCTTATTGGAAACCTAACCCTTATGGATATTACATGCAGCAGCCAATCTCCCCACATGACTCTACTGGTCATGTCACTTCTCAACCTCACTACCAAGCCTACGAGTATTATGGGACTCCCTCTTCTAGAGGTGATATTTTGTAAGCATATCATCCTTCTCATCTAGCTGCATCTCTTCCACCAATATCTCCACTACCACCTGATCTTGCGATGCAAGGTGAAATCCCTACCCAGCTGCAGCAACGTAACACCATGAGGACTGTTGACTCTCAACCTACTGTTGGTTCTAACAACCACATGAAGAAAAGACCTTTCTTTAGAACCAATAGTTCAACCAAGCCCTTGCAATCATAAGTGGCCGATTCCTTAGATGCCTCAGTATCAATCAAAAATTTAGATCCCCCTTCAACCCAATCACCACACTCAACACATACGGTCATGCTAACACATGTCATCACCGATTGGATCAAAGTTGGCCACCTTCCTAGGAAATTCTCTAATTTTGGAAGTCCTCTGATATACTTACAAATCATTGGAAATGCACCGTGGAAGGCTCTTTTAGATTCATGTTCTAGTGTCAACTTGATTTCTCAAGAAATGTACAAGGCTTAGAACCTTCCTCCATTGAAAAAGAGCAACATCCATCTAGAGTTGGCCGACCAGTCCATCACTATCCCATTGGGACTAGTGGAAGACATTATTACCACTGTTTATGGGTGGTCATACCCATCTAACGTCTTAGTGATTCAGGTGAATAATGGTAAGGGGGACTTCCCAATCATAATGGGAAGAGCATAGCTAAGCACCATCGACACATGTCTAGGAATCTGTGATCTTTCCTTAGAAATATCAAAAGAAAATATATTCAGAAAGATCAAAAAGAAGAAAGCTTCGTGCATCACATACAGTGATATAAGGTGTAATTGCATGTAGAGGTCATGGTTTGTGCAAAGTTTAGCATTTCCTACATGCAATTAGTGTGCACAAGTGATTAACATACAAAGATGCCTATATGTAGTAGCCACATGACAGGAAAACACCCAGTGGCTGATAGGTGATCAAGAAAGTAGTTCACTCATATGCATGGAACCAACTGAGGGTTTGACTTGTGCTTACATTGATAGCATAATTGCATTAGAGCAAGTCCACTACCAACTTCCAAGTCTTAACCTTGAAAATATCAACTGGGGAAGTTGAAAATCCTTGAGAAATTTAAGCAGGAGCCCCTTGAGCTAAAACCATTGCCTACTAGTATGGAATACATGTTCCTTAAAAATGAAAAACCAGTAATTATCAATGCTAAGCTTGCTCCTCAACTGAAAGAAGAAATGCTAAAGGTAATAAATAAATGGTCGAAAGATTTTTCTTGGTCATATCCCAAATTAACTAGAATAGATCCTAGGATATGCCAACATAGAATTTACATTGACCCCTCCATGAAGCCTTGAAGACAACCATAGAGGCAATTGAACCTTAAGCTGAAGCAAATAGTTAAGGAAGAAATTGAACAGCTTCTCAAGGTAGGGTTCCATATACCCCATTGCTAATAGCAAATGGGTTAGCCCCTTAGTTATTGTGCCTAAAAAGGAAGGCAAATGGAGGGTGTGCATAGATTTTAGGCTACTAAATATGGCAACATTCAAAGATCACTTTTCATTGCCATTTATCGATCAAGTCTTAGACACCATCGCAGGGCATCACTATGATAGTTTTCTAGATGGATATAGCAGATATAACCAAATACAAATAGCCCTAGAAGACCAAGCCAAGACTATGTTCACCAGTTCTTGGGGAATGTTCGCATACAAACAAATGTTATTTGGCTTGTGCAATGCCCCTGCAACATTTCATCAACTAGTTCTAAGCATATTCGAACAAAAAATAGGAATGGAGTGGAGGTCTTTATGGATGACTTCTCCACTTATGGAGCAAAATTTGATCAAGCCTTGGACCAGTTGGAGCAAGTGTTTAAAAGATGTGTAGAAACCAATTTGAGGCTCAATTGGCAGAAAAGCCATTTTATGGTCCAAGAATGCATAGTACTAGGGCACAAAATCTCACACACAGAGATAGAGGTAGGCCTCGAGAAAATCAAAATTATCCAAGGAATCACCTATCAACCAAAAATTGTCAAAGATATTCAATCATTCCTTAGACATACTAGTTACTATAGGAGATTTATTGAGAACTTTTCAAAGGTTGCCAAATCATTGGTGAAATTAATGAAAAAGGACATACCTTTCGAGTGGACCAGGGAATGCAAATTAGCTTTCCAAACTTTGAAACAGAAGCTAGTAGAAACACCCATTCTACAAGCTCCTAATTGGTCTAAACCATTCCATATCATGACTGATGGATCCAACTATGCTTTAGGAGCTGGACTTACATAGTTTGATGACTAGAAGCATCCTTATTACATCCATTGTGCAAGTAGAAGTTCACTAGTGCACAACTTAACTACACTACCATAGAGAAAGAAATAATGGTTGTAGTGTTTGCACTAGAAAATTTTAGACACTATGTATTGGGATATAAAGTATATATACATAAAGATCATAGTGCAATCTAGTTCCTCATAAATAAGCCAATGGTAAGCCCTCATATCATACAATGGCTTGTAATCTTACAAGAGATCAATTTAATGATGATCGATCGCAAGGGCACTGAGAATGTAGTTGCTAATCATTTATCTTGATTGCGATGGGATAACAAAGAGGATGAGTATCCAATTTCTGATCATTTCCTTGCTGAATTCCTCTTTGCTAGTGTAGTGAATAATTAATTACCCATAAAGACAAACTGGTATAGTAGTATTCTTACCTATCTCCTCACCCAAAAAATACCACAAGAGTTAAACCTTAAGAAGAAACAACAATTTCTTCATCGAGCCGAGTACTTTATGGAAATCAATGGCAACCTTTACAAAGTGTCTTTATGGCTTGGTTTAATGGTGTGTTCCCAATATAGATCAACTGTGAGTTCTCCAAGATGCTCATGAGGGTAATTGTGGGGGTTATTACGCTGGGAGATGAACCACCATCAAGATCCTACTTGCAGGATATTATTGGCCTACATTATTTCAAGACATCCATCATTTCATCCAATCTTGTGAGCGTTGTCAACGTGATGGGGGAATGACTGCTAGAATGGAGGGTCTACAACAATGGATTCAACTCAACATTTTGAGAATTGATTTTATGAGGCCAATTACACTAATGTCCAATGGAAAAGCTTATATTATTGTTGCCATTGATTACCTACCAAGATGGGTTGAAGCAACTACTATTAAATATTGTACATCATCTATAGCTGCACAATTTTTTTAACAACAAATCATAAATAGGTTCAATATGTCATGTGCACTTATTTTAGACAATGATACACACTTCACAAGTACAACTTTTCAAAAATTAATGCAACGCTTAGGGGTTAAGCATAAATTGACTACACCATACCACCCCTAAGCGAATGGTCAAGTAAAAGTCACCAATAGGGAGATTACGAAGATATTGACAAGAACCATTAACAAGTTTAGGTGATATTGGAGCACTAAACTGAACAATGCTTTTTGGGCATACCGCTCCACATGGAAACTCCCTATAGTCTACTCTCCCTATGAGTTAGTGTATGGTAAATTACCAACACTTCCCATTCAAAGTAAGCTTCGTACACTATCCATGGCATGTGACCATAACCTTGACCTTGATTTAGCATAGATACAATAGTTAGTAACCCTTAACTTGGTAGATGAAAATCGATTAGTTGTCCTATCATCTAATGAATTGCACAAGGCCTTCAATAAACAACATCATGACCTAAGAATTAGGAAAGTTAAATATCAGCCAGGAGATAAGGTTCTCTACTAGAATCCCACACATGTGCCACAACGTACTAAATTTCAAAAACTATGGGAAGGACCTTATATTATTTATGCAGCTTTTCCTTCAAGGGCCATAATAATATACAAACCTAAGAGCCCAAATAAGAAAATTTTGGTCAATTTTCAACAAACCAAACCTTTTCAAGACCTTAGGACAACTAGTACACATGCTACCTCTCTTGATGGGCAACCTTGCTCACTATTTCAGATCTCCTCCTTCTAACTTAGTCGTGGGGGAGATGGCCACCTATGCTAACTGTTCTAGGCCCTCAATTATTTTTGAATTTTTGTTTTACACATTCTTTCAACTTTTTTTATTTTTATTTTACACCATCATTTATATTTTTACTATTTCTTTGTTTACTTGATATACTTCTATTCGTCATCTAATAGGTGCTCAAGATGGTGGATTGAACTATATCATATTGATTGCTAATGTTTGGTTTTTACCTTTGAATTATGATGCTGATATTAAGGTATGGTTCTTTTGGTAAAATAGGCAATGAGTCCATGTCATCCACTCATTCATACAACTCTATGGTCTCCTTCAGCTTGGAATTGTATAGTCCCCTTTTTCTAAGTAAACTTGTTAATCAATTGGTGGCTGGGTATTTTTCAAACCAAGGAAAGACTCAAAGGATGAGAAGGATATGACTTCAAGGGGATTCGATGCATTTGTGCTCCATTCTCTTAGGGTGCTTAGATGATTTTTCTTGGGTTTTCCACCATTCTAACATGGTTTAAAAATTGGGAAGCTGAGTGAATAAAAATAAGTCTTTGCATGGTGTGGTTCTCATGAAAAAAAATGGAACAAAGTGAGAATTCAAAGCACATCCCTTAGACATAATAAAGCAATATGGGCTACAAGCATTGGTTATGGAACTAGAAAAACATGTTATCCATGCCTGAATGTTCCCTCTAACTAAGGCCCTTTCTCACTTCTTGCTTCTCCATCTCGCTCTCCTTGGAATGGTGGTGACTTTTTGTGGAAGCATTCTTGTTGCCTCAAGAGGATGGATTGGCCAAGTGTATTGATGCGAGGTCACTGAATGTGGTTGGTTTGAGTCTAGATTTGGGATGAGTTCTACTTAGTTATCTTAATCATGAAATACACAAGGGGCTTTACACAACCTTGTTCTTAGGATTCCATTCCATTCTCTCCTCTTCATCTTTCTTCCCATTTTCCACCTCATTGCTAGTTTTATCATTAGTTTGTTATGGGTTGATGCATTTTTTTTCTTTTGGTGAATTCTTGTGGATAAGTTTTTAACTCTTTCTTCCAAATTACATTCCTAGAGCCTACGAACTCTTTGGTTTGTGGTTTTGTCAAGGAATAAAGGCATGAGCTTGCTTTGGGGACGACCCACTAGCATTTGTTTTTGGTGCAATTATTAACTTCTTTCCCTTAAAAATTTCCTACAATTAATCATTTATTGTTTCATCCCCATCCATGACATCCATTTTATTGGAGTTACGATTCATATTTTTCATCTTTCTTATTCCTCATGTTTTTCCATCTTATAGCTACTGGAGGTTTTCTTTTAGTCATGGAGGGCCTTGGCACAAATTTTTAAATTTTTTTCATTTTCCTAATTTCCTAAACCCTACACCTTGGGTAGTTGCGAGTGATAAATCTCCAAACTAGTTTCTGACATAACCACCACTTAGTCAATGTGCTTCATATTGAGGCAAGGTATCAACTGCATTGTGGATTATCTATCCTTGCTGGTTTGTGACTGTGTTGTGTGTGTAGATGGTGATCATACAAATAATGGACTAGGCATGCAGGAAGCAATCAGGATGGATTGGAACTAGAGCATTTATGAAAGGAGCAAGTTTGGTAGCATGGCTATGGATAAACAACGGAAGGCGCAATCTTGGCATTGGTGGCAACATGCTCCATCTTCTTTCTCTCTTTCTCTCTCTCTTTCTTTTTCTCTTTAAGATACCAAATAAAGGTTTGGGTGTTAATTATGTACAAGTGTTCACCACAATGGTCATGAACACTAATGTTATAATATGCTTATTGATTCATTCACTAGGCATGTTGAGTCTATCATCCCATTCCACTATCAATTGTCAATTGGTTAATAATCTCATACCTTCCCAATATTTTGTAAGGAACTCGAGGAAAATTTTTCATTTAATCGTGGGGGTATGATGAGAGTGGTTACTCTAGCAGTTACTCTAGTAGTTATTCTAATTATTAGAGTGGTTACTCTAGTAGTTACTCTAGCAGTTACTCTAATTATTAGAGTGGTTACTCTAGCGGTTACTCTAATTATTTGAGTAGTTGCTCCCAAGCCTATAAATACAGTGCCTAGGTGCACAATTGGAAAGAAGTCTTTTAGTAGTCAAGCAGTGAAACTCTTGTAGTCTATTTGAAAGTTCGAGTATTTTCCAAGTGCCTATAGTAGGAGGTCTAAGTGTGGACAGATCTTTATTCAAGTATTATGTACCTGAGCACACCTTATGTACAGTAATAAAGACGAGCTCTTTGATTCATCCTTGCAACACTTGAGATTTGTTTTCTTACACATTTCTTTTATTTTATTTTCTTATGCATTTATTTTATTTTAAGCACTTTACATTTCTGTTATTAGCACAACAATTCATTTTAATCAATTAAGCAAATCATTAAATTAAACAAGCACAACCACTTTGAGCATGCCTGTAACGCTTAGTAACCCAGTAATGATTAGCATTTGGTAATCCCAGCAGTGTTGCACTAGTTCAGGATGTGTATGGCAAGTGGGAATAGATGCTGGTGTTAGGATTAGTTAGAACTTAGTTAATGAGTAGTTAAGTTAAATTAGTCACTTAGTTACCTCTCTCCTTCCCTACTAGCATAGGACATGAAAACATGAAAGCTGTAAAAATCATATGTCTCAAGCTTACTTAACCATACAATTGTGACATACAGGTAAGCTTGGGAAGACAATGATCAACCAAATTGTTCTTGTTTCACAAGGGCGCATAAGCACTTAGTCCTTGGAATTTGACTGGATTGTGCATGCAACACTCGGATTCGTATGGTTGAGCGTAGGGGTACTTCGCCGCTCATCATCTAATAAGGTGTGATTTCTTCTCTCAACAACACCATTCTATTTTGGTATCCTAGGAATCATTAGCTATCTAATAATTCCTTTCTCATTACAAGATTTCTTAAACTATTCAGATAAATATTCATGTTCATGGTTGGTTCTCAAGATCTTAATCCTTCTATCTAACTAATTTTCAACTTCATTCATGTATCATCTAAAGTAACCTACTGCCTTAAACATATGAGAAATCAAAAAGACATGACCGTAACATGTGTAATCATCTATAAATGTAATGAAATAGGAGGTGTCATGCCTTGCCTTGATATTCATCAGTCCACTAATGTTAGAATGAATTAACTTTTATGGAAATCAACCCTAGTGACTTTGCCAAATAGTTTTCTAGTTGATTTTCCCACTAAAAAATGCTTATAACTTGCTAGAGTGACCTTACTGAGTAGTCCTAATAAGCTTGCTCTAGCTAACCTTGTCATCCTTTCTTGTCCAATATGACCCAAGCTAGTATGTCATAAAATGAAATTTTCACTAGCATTATTAGAAGTAAGTAGTGAGAAAGAATTATCTTCTATATTAGCATATTTAATATCTAGGTTAAGGAAACAACCATTAACAAAACTATATCCATAATAAACCAAGTTTAGATGAATTGTGATTGAATCATCTTTAAACATAAAGTTGAAATCCAATTTTAACAAAGCAATAATGGAAAGAAAATTCCATCAAATTTCTAGTGCATAAAGATCATCATGAAGATATAAGATGTAACCCTATTTCATGATAATTTTATATGTACTAATGTCTAGCACATCTATACTAGAGGTATTCTCGATGTATATCTTCTTACTCCCTACTAGAATTCAATGGTACTTGACAAAGATAATCTAAACTCTTCCTACGTGGTTTATTACTTTTGATTCTACAATCCACACAGGGAAAGCTTTAGCAACAAAAACACTAAATGATACAAAGGAATCACTATAAAAAAAATAGTATTTAGCCATATCGTCTTCATCTCAATGCACTTACAAGAAAAGTGTCCTTGCTTGCCACAATTATAACAAGTCATCTTAGAGTTATCTTTTTTCCTTTCCCTTTTTTCTCTCTTCCTTTTATCCTCCTTAGCTTTTTTGGTAGAGGTTCTTGCTAAGAGGACCTACCACAACCCCTTTTCTTCCAATTTCTATTGGATTTTTGGATTTTAGATTCAATAGCATAGACATTAGAGGACTTAGCAACTATTAAGTACTCCTCCTCAAGTTTCATATGATATGCAATATCCTCAGAATTTTTTTTTTACATTCTCATTATATGTTATCTTTACCCACATGTCTTCCCAAGAGTTCGAGAGTGAGCAAGTAAGTGATTGTATCTACAGTTCATATGTGAGACTATTTCCAGTAGCCTTCCACTCTCAAATCATGTTCAAAAACATCCTAAAGTGTTGTTTCATAGTTTGATAAAGATGCTTCTTGATAATTGTCAAACTTGAGAGTTAGACTTCTTAGTTTCGTGGTGGAGGTAGCACCAAACCTTACTTTGAGGCGTTCCCACATAGCATGTGTAGTTGAAAATTTCCCAAATTCACAAAGGATCTCATTATGCATGTTGCTCAGCAACATGATCCTTTCTTAGCCAACTTTGATATGCCTCAGCCTCTTTGCCATGTTAAGGATCTATACCCTCTATAGGTTCCTCCATGTGAGGAAAAGGGATCTATACACCTCTTGTTCATCTAAGACATACTAAATCTTTTGATGCTAAATGTCATAATTGTTGCCATCAAGCTTTTTCTCTTTATTAAGGTCAATAATAATTTGTTTTGAGGCAATGACTACATTTGAAGATAGTGTGAAAAGAATATAAATATTAACATGCGTGTATATACATAAATATTGTAGCTAAGATCCTAGACAACATGGCATTATAAATATAAGGGAAATATCACTAAGCTTAAAATTACATTACATAAACAATGTCGAGTTTTCATAATCAAGTGCAATAATCCAAAAATCATAAACACATATCTTTCCAAATGGTCCCACAAGATCAAGAGACATAAATATCATTTTATACAACTAAGATAATAAATTATATCAAGATTCTCCCACTTGGCCATGGGGTCAAATAATAATACATCCCAACTAAATAAATTACATCAAATGTTTATACATCCTAGAATAATGAATTACAACCATGATAAAAAAAAACATTTCCAATTGGCCAAAGGGTTAAAATAATAATGATGATGCTGCTCAACTTCCATAAAAGAAAAATACATGAAGGCCAAAATCCTTTTTTAACAAAAAAATATAAACTTTTTCTTAAAAAGGTTATATATAAAAGGAAATGCAAATTAATGTTAAAAAATTAACAACATTGAACCCAAAAAAAGGACAACAATAGCAATGTTAAAGAAAATTACAACGCTATGGTCGTTGCCATAAACAAAGGAAGGGAAATTTTCTTTCTTTATTTATAACTTTCCATTGCATTCTATTGCCTTGTTTATATGGCTAATCTCACCCTCCTTCCCTCTCTATTATTTCAGTAATGCCCGACACCGCGGTGGCTACCAATAGCGTGATTGTTCGTGTATTTAGGTTGCCGGGTGCCGGGAGAACTGGTAGATCTAAGAGGGCATGGACGATTGTCGCCATGGTAAGAGCCACTTTCCCCCAAGGAAATATTCAAACCAATTGATACGAAAACCTCAGTCCAATACCAATGAAAGGCAACGTACCTATTTTGTGCAGTGGTAAAACTGGTGGCACAACAGCAGCAAGATCAGTGGTCCACCGTACCAACAACAAGATCGATCATGCAGCGGCACAGCGGCAGCCAGATCAACCATGTACTGGCAACAACAATAGGCGAGGGCACTAGCAACAATGACGAGATGCCTACAATAACAGTAGATCTAGCAGAATCACAGAGGAGAGACTTGACCATAAACTACGAGGAGAGACTTGAACATAAACTACTATAGCTTACGTTTGTTTCCACCAGTGGAAGTATCAGGAGCCAGTCAAAGCAACAACAAAGCAATAGGCCCTTTATCCTACTAGCGGATGCAGTGCTGGTGGCAGAGTGGTCATTGCTGCTGTAATGGTAGTCACTTTTTCCAATTACTGCAACGACTCCTGCCAACGCTTCCTTCAATTATGGCATGCTCAATCATGGGTGCCAACGCACGTGACTCCAAGATTTTTCATTTCAAACTTCAATCGTTATTGTTCATTTCTTTTATATTGGTTTATTATTTTACACAGAAGGCTTATTTTAATGTAACACAAACTCTTATTCCTGCAAGAAACAAATTAGTTTTATGTGAAGTAGAATTTTATGTGTTTTGAAGCATTGCATGTAGTAATCTTCAGCAATAAGTCCTAGGAATCTTTTTGTATTCAAAGTTAATTATTTTAAAGGTGTTGAATTCTAAAAATCAAATTATATTAAGAATAAGAAATAAAGTATTCTTGTCATGATGTAGGTTGTTTTATATTCAAAGTTATTTTGTTTAAAATAATATGATCTCAAAGTTAATTATTTTAGAGGTGTCGAATTCTAAAAATCAAATTATATTAAGAATAAGAAACAATGTATTCTTGTTATGATGTAGGTTGTTTTATATTCAAAGTTATTTTGTTTAAGATAATATGATCTTTAAATAAAACTAAGTTGTATTTTCAAAAGGGATTTTGATTGGATATCTCTTTCTCTACCATGATATCGATTTATGTTCAGAATTTGGATTCTTAGACAATGTAGGATGTAGAGGATGAATTTTGAGATTTTGATATGTAACCCTATGCTCAACCACATGAATAGGAGCGTGTATGTGCAATCCCGTCGAACTCTACGGATGGACTAGTTATGGCACCTAGACAGTTGTACATCAATCGTAGTTTGCTATCTTCCCACTTGGACTAGTATTTACTTTGTCATGTATGGTTTAGTCCAAAGTGAGGTGTATGATGTGATCCCTACTATTATGCTACTCCTAAGGACAATAAGAGATAACTTAATTAAGCTAATGGGCAATAGAAAATAAGATCTAAGCTAGCCTAAGTGTGAAGAGCATCTGTCCCTAATCATCCGTACACATCTTGGACTTCGTGTACTACTTATGGGATTACCAAGCGCACATCACTCATAGCACTACTCGATACACTACTGGGTTACGACATAGTTACACTTAAATGTTCGTGATTAAGGCGTACTCATTTCACATTAACAACATGAATAGTAAATGATGATAAAAGAAATATTAACTAAGAAAACAACAACAAATAATCAACAATTAAAATAGTTAAAAGCTAAGTGAATGCTACAATGATGAAGTAATCTCAATCCTTATTGTCGATCGTGTGTGTGTCCAAGTATGTCACACTTGAACAAACGTTTCATACAATTACAAGCATCACACTACGAGCATGCACTGAGGATAACTGAAAGCTAAGCTACCAAAAGAAAAGGACTTCTAACTATCTGACCTCACTAGTCACTTATTGACTTGTTGTGCACCTGAGTGCTATATTTATAGGCTAACACAAGAATCACGATATCATGTATACGATATCGTATCCAGGTTGCAATATTGCGTACCTGATATTGGGGCTTGGCAAACCATGATTTATCATACCCTCATGACTAAATAAAAACTCATCCTCAAGTTAAAAAAAATGAGGAATAAGTTCATTCAATTACAAATAGTGGATAAGTATGGGATTATTGAATGACCATGGATTGTTTCATGCCATAGTGTGGGACTAGACAAAAAAAAATCTAGACACCAACACAAAATAGAAAACTTGCGGAACTCATGTGGTTCCTAGTGGTGGTGGCTTCTCCATGGGAACCTTTCCTTTGTTGGGTTCTCCAAGCTTATGAAATGGATACCTTTGAATAAGCTCCTAAAGTTTTTCCTCTTCTATCTGAGGATCATGAGCCATCCATGTTGATGTTCCAATGTTTGATTGAGTTGACACTTCCCATGGACACAACAATTGCGGGAACATGTAATTGGCCTTGACATACTATGCTACAAATAGGCATCATTCCTTCTCATAGACTTTGGCTTTGTCTTTGAGTTCCTGGTAATCTGTAAGCTGTCGAGCCAAATCTACTACTACATATTTTTCACCTTGGTAGCTAGCCTTTACCACGTCCAATTCATAGTTTTCCACCTCTAATCTTTGCAATGTATTCTTATGTTTTGCAAACTCTGTCTCATATTTAGCATAGGTGGTAGCTACCTGATTCTAAAGCTTAATTCTTAGGCACCCTATTGTTAACATGGCTAAGTTAGCATATTGTAAATTTTCCAACTCCATGTATTTTTTGAGATCTTGGATCTATAGGTCATTTTTAAGTTTGCCTAATGGGCAAGGACATAGATATCCAGAATGGCCTACCAATCAATGTTTTGAGTACTGAGGGAGTTGATATGTGCCTTGACCATTCAAAGTTCCTTCTCTATTATGTCCTTATACATGGCCACTTGGTTGCGAAAGTGCTCCTTTAATTTTTCATGCTTCTTAGCCACATTTTGCCACACGCTTACTTCAATGGCTATCTTTTGTTAGATGGTGCATACCTCCTTCATTGAGAGGGTTCTATTTTCTCTAGCTAAGCGACTTATATCTTAGTTGACTCTTATTAGTTGTTCTCGCATTTATTAGAAACTTTCTTTGAGAACATTCTTCTATTTTTTAACTATTGTCAACCAAATATTTTCGGTAGTAAAGAGTTTATTCTTTTCTTGTAAGGCCTTGAGAGCTTTAACATCTACATATGTTTGAGCTTGTGCTTTTGAAGGATCCTAATCATCCTTCTCTTTTTCCATTGCCACCCTTTTATTCTCCATTAAAAATTCATTTAACTACTCTGTTCTAAATGATTTTAGCTAATTGACTACAACAAGTTGGGACAGATCTCGCCATTTAGCTTATAGGGTGACAAACTTTCCTTGGAGTCTCTGCAACTCATCTTCTGCATGTTCAGCCCTAACCTTAGCCATGATCAGCTTCACTTTAGTGGAAATGAGGTTTGATTGTGCCACTGTGACTTCTTGGGGGATGTCAAACAAGGACATCATTACTTGTCTTGTTTATAACAACTGATCCAAAACATCCTCATATTCCGTAGGAGTCATTAAGGTACTAGTCAAAACTTGAGCATCACGTGCTCCTATGAAATTTGTCGGTGGCACATCAGGGATGTTAAATGATTCTTTGATGTGGTCCACAACCACCTCAGCTACTCCAGTTGCATCCTGGTGTTGCATGATCACCATTGTGGCACCTTTACCAATTTCTAATTGTACTTGGAATGATGCAGCATTTCCAAAGATCTATTGTGACCAATGTGATTCTCCTTTTCTTATTTGAATTGAGACCTCACCCCTTGCAGGATCAATGTTATGGTGGGCTATATAGCATCACCAATCACCTTGAAGAGATTGGCCTCATCTCTACTTTTCCAACTGATTGTCTCTGCGATGGTTGTGAGATGGCTCATCAACAGTTAGTAATCTTGCGACGGTGGTGGCAGTTGCTAGTCTTGCTGGCCTATGGGCTATGTGCTAGGCCATGCTTCTTATTGTTGGCTAAGCCTTGTGTCTATAAGTTGGCTAGGCCCTGCCATTTGAGGTGTAGTGGGCCTAACCATCTGTTCTTATTCAGGCTCCAATGTCTCACCAACATCTTTTCTTGGTGCTAGTGACTTGAGTAATTCAACATATGAAGCATTTTGAGCTTTTCTAAGGATATCATTAGTGTACCCCAGAATTCCAGCACGTCAGCATAGCTTCCTGATTACACATGGAAAGGGCAATGCAAACTTTCCTATATTCCATTCTTCATATCACCTTAATATTTTTGTTAAATATAGATGGGGTAAATTGGCATCAACCTTGCCATCAAAATTATACTTCCTCTTACTACATAGGTAGAAATTATGTTTAACCCTTTTGTTGGGAAAATATGATAGGTGCCAATTTTAAATTAAATTATTTCTTCAAGGGTTAATTCTTCATATGTCTTGTCTTCTTTGCCATATGCCCTTTTTAACAACAATTTTCTTGCATCTGCATCAGAGTGAGTAGACAAATGAGCAACTTTGGGCCCTCTATTTGGACAATTTAGAACTTTTACAATGGCCTTTATGGAGAAATCTACTGAAATCCCACCAATATCGATGGTGGTACCCTCTTCTTTATTATGCCAAAATTGATATGTTTCACCCAAATACCATTCTCTACTCTCCGAGAGGATAGGCCATAGTGGAGATCCCTTAAGTAGATCCTTAACTGGTTTAGAGGTGAATTCAATAAAAGTCCCAAAATTAAGTTCCACAATCATGGAAAAGGATGTGGACCTTTCCCAAATAGCTTGAACACATTTTGGGGACAACATGAGGTGTTGTCCTTGTTCTGACACCCTAACCTCTCCATCTTCTGCTTGGCTAGATTGTGCAATGATAGGAATTTTCTAATGGATGCTAAATGATTGTGCCTCCTACTATGCATGTTCTGCATAAGGTCCTTGGCCACTCCCTCTCCTTGGGCATTTAGTTGCACCTTGAGAAGGTCCTCCCTACTATACTCTTTTAGGGGCCATCTGAAATCACACAAAGACCAATTATTAGTAAGGTTATTTGAACAAATTTGGTTATCTTATAACTTACTCATTACCTTTAATAAATGTTTAATTCTTTGCTTAGTGTGATTCTAGAGTTAGACATCTTTCAAAGAAGTTACCCTAAAATTTTAATGTGAAACCTGATTTATTTAGGTAACTCATATAATAGTTTATATGACTTGGATGAAGGGAGAAAATTAGTTTGGCATGAATTTCTAATAGTACTTACCCCTATGATATCCTTTGGGCATTAGTGAATTTTGAAAAAATTATGCACCAGTTCTACAGTACTCCTCCTCCATGACTAAATTAAACACTTCGGGTTTAATTAGGTTGAATTGGAAAAGAAATTAGAGCATCAAAGAGTAAAATATTGAAGGTTGAATTTAGACTTGCATATCACTGAAAATCATGAAAGAAAATTTGAACAACTCCCCTCATGTCAACTGTTGAAAATGATGTGTGTAGTGCATAGGGGTCCCATATATATACCTTTTATAAACATGATAGCACGTACTCGATATTCCATCAAACCCTATATCTAGTACATGATATCACGTCCCAACCAAGAGAGGGTACTTAGTAGAATTGATGATTTTTCAAGTTTTAGGGCCAAAATTAAAGGATTTGAGGTAGATTCAAAAGGTTTGGGATAATGGAAAGTGGAAATTGAGGCACCAAAAGTGTAATGAAGTGGAATCATATAATGAAGTTCTTTGAAAAGGATGAGGAAAAGGGACATGTAATGGTTCTAAGGAATGTTTGATTAAAATGATGACAAAGGAAAGAATAGATTTGGCAATGGAGTACTTGGAGGGTATAAAATGATGTGGTGATATGCAACAAGTACAAATTACAAAATTCACGTAAGTGGATCCTCCCCAAAGCAGGTCTCAACCTATAATGCCCTTGCGTAACCACACTTTAAAATGTATATAGGTGCTAGAAGGGTTAAATGCAACCCACACCTATGCATCAAAACACATACATGTTAAGTACCACCCCTATGAGGTATGTATTCTATGCCACATAAGACACAAGTTAGAAGTATCTAGACTGTGAAATGAGATGAATTGTCGAAGGAATTACATAGATCGGGACATGAGGCAACTTATATTGGGCAGAATAAATCCTAAGTGTTGTGCATGATTAAAGTACCATTAGCCTTTCACTCCGAGATCAAAACCAAGTTCATACCTTTGATCAATGACATCACATTGTTTCATCCTAATGATAGACAATCATAAAAACATCATGACAACAAGGTGTACAATCACTTGGCGTTCTATGCAAGGAATGAGTGATTTGAATTTTTTTGTAGCATTTTTTCCTTGTGATTTTATTTTCTGCTTCATTTCCTTTTTTTTTTCTTCTTAGCTTTCTTCTTCTTTTCCCTCCTCTTTTCTTTTTCTAGCTCCTTTTGCACTTGGTCTTTCCCAAAGATGATCTGGAGAAGCCGCCAACCTTCAAGCATGGATGCATGTCTTTCTAGTGGGACCCCCCAGAACAACATTGCATTCCTTTCTTAAGTGCCTTTATTACCACTCTTACTCTCATTGTTCGTTAGATCTATAAGGATCTTAGTACAACCAAGTTGCATGATAGCACATACAGATGTCACCAAAGAGAATCCACAAGTCCCCTTGATGTCACACCCTTGCCATTCCCTCTTAGTTCATCACTCTTCACTCTAGGCATAATAAGTACAAAGTTACTTTAAGTTTTTAGGATAACAAGAATATTATCATACCCAAAGCAAGAACCTCTTATTAATAGAATGGGTGGATGGATGTTGTGGGCTCACTATCCAAATAATTAGTCACTTGTGACTTGATAACATAGAACAATGCCTCAACCGATAGGTTACATGAGTATTTTATTCACAAATGAGATTACCCAAAAAAAGATAAAATGAGAAATTAGAAAACAAAAAATTGTAAAACCAAAGAAAGGAAAAAGTATTTACTAATTCTGCTTGTTAGAATGGGGGATATCCTCCATGACTAAACCTTTGATCATGGCAAAAATTAATAAATGGAAAGTTAGGATCCATGCATGTTGGAAATATTGGGGTCTGGTCATATCCAAACCACCAAATTTCTTTTGGTGTACTGGTAGGAATGTACCCAAATTGGGATTCACACACTTGATTAAACTAAGAATAGTGGGGCAGATTTTAAGATGTGATCATGAGATAAGAAGTTGATCCACTATGGCATCCATGATCATAAGATGGTATGCAAGGATCGATATTCATTGAGTCTCATGGTTGTTGGAGTATTAATTGGTGGCCTGCACAAGGTAACAAGAGGTGTTGAGTTTGAAGAGGAAGGTGCATCATAGTGTTGGGCTTAAGCTGAGTTGGAGGATGCATTGGTTTCAGAGCCATGCCATCTCTTTCTACATCCATGCCTAAAGAAAGGACACATTCGACATTATGGAGGACTCCCACTGCTATTGATAATAGTAACACAAGTAATGTTCATTGGCTCGTGCTATGGTGCAAAACGTTTTGGTACAATTGGTGGTGATGTAGAAGGAGGTGAAGGAGGAGAATATTGAGAGTAAGGAGGAGTGTAAGAAACATGAGGTGGTGATCCCATAGGAGAGGACATGGGTTGATGATACTCAAGAGAGTGATAACGACGAGGTGAAGTAGAGGATGTTGATCCAATTAGAGAAACAGGGTGTTAAACATAATAAGCACTTGGTTTTGAGTGATACGAAAGGTGTGGCCAGCTTGGCAATGGCCTACCCCACAATTGGGAGTTTTGCCACTACGATTGAGCACAGTAATTTTGTACAAAATCTAGATGGAGCATTCTTCCCTAATGCTCATGTAGATGTGACAAGATTGGTCATTGGCCTTTGCGGTGATCGTACATGCAAACATCACATTGATACTTATGATTTGTGGTTGAGCCCCTATTCTCATTTTCTTTAACCCTTCTTTCTGATTGTTGAATGGTGTTCTATTTTGTTTATAGGTTTTGTATCCTCTATTTACTTTGGTCATCAAATTTATCTTGCATGGGTCTCCCTTTAATAATGTCTACACATTCTCCAAATTTTTCATGTACCCACTCCATCATCTTGTTGATCTTTTCCTTGATTTCATTTAGTGATTTTAGTATTGGCAAAGGTGGGGGCAGTTTCACCCCCTTGAGGTGAGCTAATTTCTCCTCTTCATAATTATGGAAACTTGTTATTTCAAGAGTTTGGTCCTATTGAGATTTTTTAACATTCTCCCATTTAGCTATTTCTCCTTCCTCTTTACTACCCACTTAATAAGCTCTTGGAATTGATGGGTTCATAGTTCATATAGTTGACCTAGGGCATATATCCCTAGGATCTCCCTTGTTTCATTACAGAGCCAATTCATGATGTGATACATTATCCTTTCCTTGGAGAACCCATGATGAACCCATGACCTGGGCATTTGTTTAACAAAGAGTAATATCTTTCTAAGGTCATGTCCAAGGGTTCATGTTGTCCTTTTTTCCACTCTTGGATTTGTCTTCTCAAGGCTAACACTATTGCACAAGTTTGATATCTTTCGTTGAAGAGGTTTACCATTATAGGTCAATAGTGAATTGAATTTGGTTTTAAAGACCTATACCACACTTTTTCTTAGCCAATGAGTGTCATAGAAAAGAGCTTAAGCCTTTGCCACCCATTCTCAATGTTGTTCCATACATAGGCATCATAGAAGGCTTGTAAATGATGTTGCAGATCTAAATCATAGCCTCTTGAGAACTTAGTAAAGTTGTTTAAATTAAGCCTGGGTAATTGGCTTTCCTTGAAATGCCTACAGGATATTTGAATGGCCTCTATTATATGCATTAGGCTCTTAGTGTCCAGTAGGGATTCATCATCACTAAATAGGTTGTGAGTTCATGAGCTAAGATAATGTTGTCTATGTTCATGTTGGCATGCTTGATTTTTCCCGTTGGCTTGATTTTTATTTCTACACTGACCCTTTAAGAAATAGTCATCCATGTCACAACCTAACATTGAAAGAGTAGAGGAAGAGAGGAAACTAGAAGACTCGTCATGACTTTTATAAGTTTGCCAATCATCCCTTGAGGTACTCTTGCTACTCATTGAGAAGGTCCTAGGCCTTACGACCCCCCTCATTCTAGGGGATGTCCCATATTCACTAGAGGTGTCTGAGTTGGATGACAAAAGTCCTTGAGTATCATTGGGGTGTCTATGAACATAAGAAACTCTTGCATAAGATTGAGTACTCCAAACTTCTTCTTCCTTATAAATTTCATTGGTTCTCCAATGAATTGCCTGACTAGATGTTGCATTATTGTTGTCTTGTGAAAGAGACATTGTCATGAATTATGTGTAACTTAATTGAATTTAATTTCTTTGTTTGAAAGATATATTGTTAATACCCTATTATAGTGATCTTATATGATATAACTAATCTAGATAACTAGCACCATCCTCAGCAATGGTGCCAATGATGAGTGGTGAGGTATCCCTATGCTCATCGATATGAAAACGAGCATGTATGTGTGATCCAATTGAACTTAACAAATGGACTAGTTGTGGCACATAGAAAATTATATGTTGATTGAAATTCACTGTCTTGCTACTTGGACTAGTATTTACTTTATCATGTATGGTTTAGTCCAGAGTGAGGTGTATGATGTGATCCCTACTACTATGCTACTCCTAAGGATAATAAGAGATAACTTAATTAAGCTAATGGACAATAGGAAATAAGATCTAAGCTAGCCTAAGTGCAATGAGCATTTATCCCTAATCATCCATACACATCTTGGACTTTGTGTACTACTTCTAGGATTACCAACTACACATCACTCATAGCACTACTCGATACGCTACTAGGTTACCACATAGTTACACTTAAATGTTTGTGATTAAGGCGTACTCATTCTGCATTAACAATCGGAATAGTAAATGATGATAAAAGAAATATTAACTAAGAAAACAGTAATAAATAATCAAGAAATAAAATAGTTAAAAGCTAAGTGAATGTTGCAATGATGGAGTAATCTCGATCTTTATTACCAATTGTGTGCATGTCCAAGTACGTCACACTCGAACAAAGGTTCCATACAATTACAAGCATCACATTGCAGGCATGCACTAAGGATAACTAAAAGCTAAGCTACCAAAAGAAAAGAACTTCTAACTATCCAATCTCACTACTCACTTATTGACTTGTTGT
Source organism: Gnetum montanum (assembly GCA_015680685.1). NCBI lineage: Eukaryota > Viridiplantae > Streptophyta > Gnetopsida > Gnetales > Gnetaceae > Gnetum > Gnetum montanum. The sequence goes on along the minus strand of MNCI01000357.1, from coordinate 283,195 downwards.
GTGCCTAAGTGCTATATTTATAGGCTAACATAGGAATCATGATACCATGTATACGATATTATATCTAGACTATGATATCATGTACCTAATATTAGGGCCTATAAAACTACAATTCATCAACAATCATTTAAGTAAAATTTTCAAATTCATGTTTCCCAAGTTGAAAAGTGTTTTGAAGTTAGAATTTTACATTAACTTAAATATTTCTAGTTTGGAAATTTAGAATAGTTACCTATTATGTTTTCATCTAAGATATTAGAGGTTTCTTGTTTAGGGCATCAGTTGCTAGAAAGCCTCCAAGGTATGTGTTTATTGAATTTGACAATTAAAGGAATGCTATTGATGCTTTTTGAGATTTGAATGGTACGCTTTCCAAGATATTATTTTTTTATGAATGCTTTCATGCTAAGAATACAGTATAAATACCACTAAAAATTATTATTTTATATCTACATCTAAAATGTGTTACACTATTAATGATCAATGAATATAATTTAAAGTAGATTATAGAAATTTTTAAGAAATCCATATAATGTTAATCATTTCAATGTATGGAAGTTTTTGGCTTATAAAACCAATGTTCAGGGATTATTTTCTCTAGCACATAAAGGGTTGATAATTGCATTGCTATTTTACTATTATACAACTTTAATGGATTTGATGTATCTCCAATGAATCTAATTTTTAAAGTGAATTTGATGTTTCTTTGGTGAATTTAATTTTTTTTTTTTGCATATTTAATTTTTCTCTAGTTGATTTGATTTCTCTAGAATTCTCCAATGAGAGATTCTATATTGAAATGAAATAAAATTAAAGCTTTATAGCATTTGAAGACTCATAGGATCTATTAGACAAATATTACATTTTCATGAAAAATAAAGATAAACTCTACAAATTGATCAAGCATCAAATTGGGGCATCAAAAATAAATCATAAAAGCTTTTTGCTATAGCATTTTCTCAAATGGGTAGTCACAACATAAGAAAAAAAACATATGTAATTTATCTTCAAGGGCTCCTGACTGACACAACCTACTAATGCACTCTTCTCGGGAAGTTGAATCCATTTTCACTTTCAATTCTAAGTGCATCTAAAATTTCTCTAGTGAACTTATTTTTTTAGCAGATTTAATTTTTCTAGAATTCTCCTATGAGGAATTCTATATTGAAATGAAATGAAAGTCAATCTTTATTATGTCTGAAGATCAATAGGATCAATTAGATAGATATTACATTTTCATAGAAAATAAAGATAGACTCTACAAGTTGACCAAGCACAAATGGGAGCATCAAAAACAAATCATACAAGATTTTTGGTGTAACATTATAATATTGTTTCAAATAAGTAATCACAACATAAGAAAGAAATTTATATGACTCATCTTCAAGGGCTCTTAACTTGCAATTGTGCTCTTCTCAAGGGAGTTGAATTAATCTTCTACTTTCAATTCTAAAATGTTAAGAACTTAAGTGAAACTTGATTATAGTGTTTTAATACTTGATTGGAATAGTATCTAGGAGATAGTGAGCTTCTATATCTAGTTTATTAGACCAAATATGATGTCAATAAAATTATATCTTGCCTTCTACTTTAGAACATATTTGTGTTAAAACCTTCTACTTGACTAGTTGGCGAATATGCTTAAGAGTTTGATGCATGTCCTTCCAAGATATATTTCATTTTCTCAATCATTACATCCCTTGAAAATACTAACCATAGTTTTGCAAATCCTCAAGAAATGCTTTGGAGAATTTTTCTTATCTTAAGATATGCAAGCTATGAATGTATGTAATGAATTAGCACAAAGCTTCTGCTTCTAAGAAAAATAAGTCACATTCACATAATAACATTGATTAAGGTAAATTTTTTCTTCTCTAACAAGAATACTATTAACTCAAAAATTAAAACTAGTGTTGACAAGAAGGTTATAATTGATAGTACAAATTATCTACATAATATTAATAATAAAAGATGAGGTGAACATCTTGTACTAATAGTACCACTTTCTTGCTTTGAAAAAAATATTGGTATAAAGCTACAACTCTCTATCTCAAATTATTTTGCTATTTTAAGTGTAAGCATAGATGTTAAAAAGTAATGTAAATTTTTGTTAGAACTAGGACCTTCCTCCCTACCAAAAATTAATTGGTTTTACTTATTTTTTAAAATTTTCAATTGAAAGGTTGTACACTTTGAGTAGATATTCCTAACATCGAAAATTTATTTCTTTCTATATTTTTTTGATTATATCTACTTAGTGCCAAGCTTGACTTGTGATGAGTGGCGAGGTACCCCTACACTCAACCATACGAATACGAGCGTGTACGTGCGATCCGGTCGAACTCCGTAGACTAAATGCCTTAACACCACAAGAAACACTTGGGGTTAATCGTTCGTTGTCTTTCCAGGCTTGCTTGTAAGTGTCACGGTGTATGGTTAAGCAAGTCTGAGGTATGTGATTTTTTTGGTATTTTTCCATTTATCTCCTAAGCTATGAGGGAAAGGGTTGAGAAACTAAACTATCTCTAACTAATGTCCTAAGTCTAAATTAACTAGCGTCACCATCCGTTCCCACTTACCGGACACACCCTGAACTATGCAACTGTGGTTACCAAACGCCAATCATTACTGGGATCACCACACGTAACGCAAGTGCTCGAAGTGGTCATACTGAGGCACCTATTTAGCTTAAGTGTGATATGTAGCCGATTCCTTGGCTAGCCGTACACACCCGTGGATGCTCGTAGCCAAGTCGTACTTATCACATGTTCTAGCCTAGCGATGAGCAGCCGATTCCTTAACTAGCCATACACATTGGACTACCACTTGGATTACCAAGTGCAGATCCTAGAATATGCTACTGGGTTACCAAGCAGCCAATGCTCGTAGTTAAGTCGTACTCACGCGTTGCGATAAGCATCCAATTCCTTGATTAGTCGTACACATCTGTAGATGCTCGTAATCAAGTCATACTTGTACGTACTAGGAAAGCAGTAAATAAATAACAATAAAACCATGTACTGCAAGGTTTATCCAATCAAGTTCGTCTTTATTGCCGTACACAACTTGGGTTCAGGTTACAAGCTGCTCGAATAAAGAGCCGTTCACTCTAGGACTCCTACTATGGGCACATGGGAAAAATTTTAACTCTGGAGTGATCAATATGCCAGAGCTTCGCTACTTCTAGCCAGGATTGCAAAAAAGGGGAGTGTCACCTCTTATTTATAGATATGGCGGCAGACCGCGATATCGCAGGGAAAGACACGATATCACGTACGTGATATCGCATGGGATGCGATATCGCGGCACTGTGCATGTCGCGTCTCATCAACTTGGCTAAATCTAGCAATGAGATTATGGATATTTCACATAAGAGTTTTCTTGAGCTATCTTCCCAAAGTTCTACACCTCCTTTCCATTAATTTGTGCTACTACCAAAACCAATAGCATATAAAAATATGAATTAGATGTCTTCCAAGCTTCTTGCTTTTAGATAATCTAATCTCAAACTAAGAAGTTGATCTTATATCTATTGAATATTTCCTCTATTAGATATAATCCAACTTTGCATTTGCTAAAAAGGGGCTAAAGTATAAATTTTTATGGGTATCTTTTATGTTTTTTTTTAATGTAATTTAAAGTTCATTTTTTACCAAAACAATATAGGTTTTCTTTGAGTTTTATTTTTTTAATGTCTATATGTATTTTTAATAGTCCATTTCATCACTAAAAATGTTTTGTGACTCTTGTTTATGACTATTTAAATTAAAGTATTTTTCCTATATCATGATATTGTCTACACACTCTTTAATCCTTTTATTTTTCTTAAATTAAGTTATTTTTAATTTGTCATGCTTGTTTGTTTTAGCTATTAACTTTCATGTAACTTTAAACATTATAATTTAAAGGCTATTTAGAAAACACATGCATACTTTCAATTACAAGTGTGATTTAATTTTTTAAAAAATATTATTACTAGTGGTTTCCAAACTAGTAACATGAAAATTTGAATTAATTGTTCCTTTTCATTATACTATTTATAACACAACAGTCATATTGCATAGATTGTTTCCTATGAGTTCTCCAATTTCTTTAATATTTTATTTACATTATTTTATTCTAAATATAATTTTTTACTATTTAATTTTCTCATTTTTTTGTTGTCTAGATCTATTTTGTTTATTACTAAACTCCTATTTTTTCTCTTATACAAAAGTCATTGAGGAGAAAACCGAAAGCATAAGTAGCTAGATTAGTTGAAATAAAGCTCAACAATGGAAGAGAAAAATTTCTAATGGTTTACAAAAATCTCACATGTGAATCCTAAAGAGATGATAAGAACAACACCTTTTTGTATACTCTATGCTTGTGACTCTTAAATTAAGTTTTACATTATTGAAATTTTGTAAATAATTCTAGGGAAGTATAACAATGCCTTTAAGATGAATTGAACATATAACCTCTTTTTTACAAATCCTAGCTAGAAGATGAGCTTAGTACTTGAGCCACTTTTCATTAGTCAAATTAAAATCTTATAATTTTTAAAATTATTTAAAAAAATACAAATCATTAATTTTGTATTTTAATTTTTGTAAATATATTTATGACATTATTGTTAAACTTTTATTGGAGAAACCACATTATGAGTTAGTTATTAAATTATACTTAAACCTATTACTACACATTATGATAGTTCAAGGATGGAAAGCTTTCGGCTTTTGTTGCTATTTGTTTTTTATTTTTGATTGATGTATTTTTTTTCTCTTTAGAGAGTGTTTTCTCCTTCGCTTTACAAAAAATCCTTTAGTAAAAAGTGAAAACCTATGAGGATGCTTCTAAATAAGGGCAACACCTAATTGTTTGCCTACCCTAGGTGAGAGTTTTTTCAAGATTGATTGTAAGGATTTAAACCTAAAAAGGTATTGCAAAAACCGTTGGGTTTTTTCTTTAGACTTTCTCTTCAATGATCTAATGTACTGTAAATTTTTTAATATTATTATTTATTTTTTAAGGATCCAACACCATACCCCTCTATTGCTATACATTATTTAATTGTTAAATATACTTGATCTTATTGCTATACATTGTCACACTATAATATGCATATTGTTAATGTTATATTTTTTATCACACATATTAAAATTTGAGGTAATATAATAAAATTATACTAAAATTATTTGTATTTAATGTGGTTTTAGTTACTAGTTTAGTTATATATTTATAATATATATCTATATTTTGGCCAAGAAAATCTTCTTCGTTGACAAGAAATAAGGTATTTGTATCTATATACTAACTTGATTGAACTAAAGCATAACATTTATAATAAATAACTCATTGAGTATTGCACCATTCGTAGATTGCATATTGTCTCTTTGCAATGCTTAAATATTGCACCATCCATAGATCGTTTATTATTTAAGTTTTTGTTGCTTTTAGTAAATAATAAATAGGCTACTATATGGTGGATCAAATTAGTATGATTACTTGATGTAAATTATTAATCTCTTACTATGAATTTTATGTTGTACTTTAAGCTCTTGTTTTGAAGTCTCTACTATAGTTTAGTTGAACATGTTTTTGAACATGTTGCTATAGAATATTAAGCATGAATCCTAAGTTGGATTTTGACTTCACTCTTTTCCACCAATGGCATTGGCCATAGTATTAGTGCTTTTGGATAGTGGAGATGATGGCATAAGTGATGTAACTATTCTTGCCAAAAGTTGTTCCTAGAGTATCAGATGAAATATTATTTAGCATTACTAATAGGCTCTCCTTGGAATGTTAAGAATGAAACATTTTTCAACATTACTAATGGGCTTTCCCTAGAGTGTTACGAACAGAATATTATTTAGTGTTACTAATCTATGACTAGTACTTGGCCTCTAGGCCAAAACTAGGTTAAAATGATTTTGTATCATAGTAAGATTTAAGTTGTGGAGAATACTTTTTAGCACATCAACATAGATCATAATTTTTTATATTTGCAATAGGAGGTTTTTAACAATGAATTTTTTTTATTTAATTTTTTTATATTTCTAGTAGGAGGTTTTTAAAAATGATTTTTTTTACTTAACCATACTTTTCTTTACCATAGTTTAATCTAGATTTTGTTATATTATTTTTTTGATCATGAGAAAAAGCTACACAATGAAACAAAGAGAAAGCTCCAAGTAACATAGGTAGAGCTAGAAGTTCTCCTAGCTCAGTATATCAAGCAATGTGATAATGTCGAGAACCTATGTAACACCCTATCCTACCACTCTTGGCTAGGATGAAGTGATGCCTAGGATCACTAGTAATAACACAATAGAAGCATGATAAATTGGAAACTAGTAATGCATGAAAATACATTAAAAATAAACCACTCAATATATATAAATATCATGAAAGATCAAACTATACAAAAATCCATGCCAAACCAAAGACTAATCATACATTTTGATGAGCGGTGAGGTACCCCTACACCCAACCATACAAATCACAAGCATTCATGTGTGATTCGGTTGAATTCTGCAGACCTTAAGGTCTTATGTATACTAATTCTAGGATGTGAAATCTAATTGTGACAATTCTTGTCTTCTCAACTATGCTTGTGGAGCTTAATTGTATGGTTAAGTATAATTGAGGCAAATGATTTTTATTATTTTACATTTTATTTTTCTATGATTAAGAATAGGTTGAAATGTAATTTATAATCAATTTAACTTAATCTAATTGCAGATTAATAACTAACTATCCTAACATAAGTATCTGATCCCACTTTCTGTGCACATCCTAAATGTGTATAACGCTACTAGGATACCAAACATTAAGCATTTCTAGGGTTACCAAAAGTCATACACATGATTGAAGTGGTTGTACTTATGTGCTCAATTAATTGGTTTCTATTGAATCTAATTAGTGTAGTTTTACTTAATTACTTGGAAAAATTAAAGATAATTTCATAAAACATTAAATGCATAAATAAAGTAATTAAGCTAGCCAAGGTGCTAAAAGGTTTGATCAGAAAGTTTGTCTTTATTTTTGCACACACAGTCGTGCTAAGGTACAATAGTGCTCAAATAAAGATCCGTACACTCAATGACTCCTATTGTGGACACTTTAGAAAATAATCTAACTTTGGAGAAAAAAAATTGCAAGAGCTCTGATATGCTATGATAAAAAATATCTCAAGACCACGTGTCCAAGTGCTATATTTATAGGCTAGCACATACCCTGTGATGTTAGATATTCAACATCTCATCTTGGGGTTTAATATTGGGTATCTGATATCAAGGCTTTGATATTGCATATCTAATATCAAAGCCAATCAAAACATGACTGATTATACCCTCATGATTGAATGAAAACTTGTCCTTGAGTGAACAAGAGGAGGAACAAGTTCCTTAAAAAATATTGGGTAGGTATGGGATTATTAACTGACATGCAAACATGAATCAAATGGAATAGATAAATTCTAAGTGCTCGAGTCTACAGATTTACAATCTTTTACAAAATCGAGTGTTTATGATAACATAATTGAACATCTTGGACAAAATTGACATCCAACTCCTCTGGTAGCTGAAGAGCGAGGGAGAAGATCCAACAATCATGAAGGGTCCTCATCACATGGTGCTACTAGTTATCCATTAGTGAATATAGTCCCACTTCTGATCTATGCTTCCCACTGCAATCACAAAAAAAATCATGGACTAGTGTGCAATGTGTAACATATAGCTTTTAAGTACCTTGTCTCATCATCAAGTACACTTGGTTGGTCTGTGATTATGGTGGATTAATTTCATTAGTAGGGTTAGTGAAAGGTTGAAAAATAGATGAAATGGATAAGTAATCCATTAACTTCTAAAAGGTTCAAACACAATGAAATGCTTGAAGAGGGTTTAAGAATTCACAATAAATAAATAAAGGATTTCACTAAAAAACATTGTGGAGATGCACATAATTTGATGTCATTGATGGAGCACACAAAAGGATTTGATTGTGAGAATGTCTAAGGATAAGGAACTTAACTAATCCAACCAAAAGATATGCAAGTGGATCCTCCCCAAAGTACGTACATGCCCTTTATTATCCTTGCATAACTTCAAATCAATGATTTCGTGGACCCCATGGATGATTAATGGTTACAAGAAATTAAGTACAAAAACTTGAAAGAAACTACCTAAGAATTGTGACATATGAAACCAATACATTGAAGAAGAACATGAAATTGGTAGTGAGGTAAGACATGGAAAGCACAGATGGATGAGAAAGAGAGTGGAATGGAGTTCCTGATTAAGGTCACATGAGGTTCCTTGTGAATTTTGTGGTTAAATGACCTAATAAAATCTATTCGTAGTCCAGACCAAAACCAACCATGTTCAGTGACATCGCATTACCATTCTAAGACCACTCCATTCCCCTAAGACATAGGAGTGCTCCCATAGAACAACCGTTGTTCTTTATTAAAGAAGAAAAGAGAAGTAGGAAGTGAGGAAGGGCCTTAGATAGAGGGGACATTTAGGCATGGGAAACATGTCTTTCTAGTCCCATAACTAGTGATTTTAGCCCATTTATTTTATCTAAGAGGTGTGCTTTGAATTCCCATACCTAGTGATTGTAGCCCATTTATTTTATCTAAGAGGTATGCTTTGAATTCCCATACCTAGTGCTTGTAGCCCTTTTTCCTTTTCTTTTTTTATGATGATGGAAACCACGTTATGCAAAGACTTATTCAACTTCCTATTACTGCTCGACATAGAATGGTAAGAAATTGATGAAAACATACATGCATCAAAATAAGTAGAAAGCCACAAAGAATACCAAATCCCCTTGAAGCCACAGCTTGTTCAAACCTTTGAATCCTTTCCAAATCTGGAAACCACCAAAGTCATAAGTTCATTATGGTTGTATTAATGAAAAAGAGACCTCACACTTCTAGAATAAGGAAAATCATAGAGTTTGTGGATGGGTGGATGTTATGGACTCACTACCTTTTTCATGAAAAAGAAACCATGTCCTAGTTATTCATAACAAAATTCAAAGCTAGAATCTAGACACCAATAATCAAATAACTGGATAGCACATGCCCACATCAATCAAACACACTGTACCCAGTTGGCAATAAGTCATGTTATTATTAAAACATAATAAGTAAATCACATCAAAAATAAAGGAAAATATACAACAAAGTGTAAAATATTTAAGAAAAATAAAATGTACTAACGATGTTGTAAAACAAAAACTTTGAAAAATTAATAATGTAAAAACAAAAAGGTGTAAGATAAAGAATGTGTAAAATAAAAAGTTGTAAAAATAACAAGATGTAAAAAAAAAAAGATGAAAAAGTAAGGAGCCACTTATATAGTTAGCATAGATGGCCATCTCCCCCATGACTAAATTGAAAGGAGAAGATCTAAAAGATTGAGCATGGTTGTCCATCCAATGAGGCATTTATTGCATTAGCTTGCTTAGGCTCATAGAAAGGTTTGACTTGTTATATTTTGACTAGTTGTTTCTTGTTTGGGCTCTTAGTTTTGAAGATCATTATGGTCCTAGAAGGAATATTTGCATAGATGATATAAGGTTCTTTCCACAATTTTTGGAACTTAGTTCATTAGGGTACATATGTGGGGTTCTAATAGAGGACCTTATCTTCTAGTTGAAATTTAACTTTTCTAATTTTAAGGTCATGAAACATTTTTTTGAATGCCTTGTGTAACTCATTGGATGACAGGGCCACCAATTGATTTTCATCTAGCAAATTGAGATTCATTAGTCTTTCTTTTTGTGATAGACTTAAGTCAAAGTTAAGGTCATAAGCAATTGAAAGTGTATGATGGAACTTAAATTGAATAGGAAGTGTTGGTAAATTTTCATACACCAGCTCATAGGGAGAATAACCTATAGGAAGTTTCCATGTTAAGTGGTAGGTTCAGAGGGCATCATTGAGTTTTGTGCTCCAGTCTTTCCTATATTTGTTGACAATTCTCATTAGTATCTTTGTGATTTTACTATTTGTAACCTCAACTTGACCATTGGCTTGGGGTGGTAGGGTGTTGTTATTTTATGTTTAACCCCCAAGTGTTGCATAAGTTTCCGAAAGGTAGTGCCTATAAAGTGGGTTCCATTATCAGAAATTAATGTACGTGGCACACCAAATCTATTTACAACATTCTATTGTACAAACCAAATAGCAATAGAAGATGTACAGTCAATGATAGTCATTACTTTTTCCCATTTTGTATAGTAGTCAATAGTGACTATGATGTACACCTTTCCATTTGACATGGGCATGATGGAACCCATGAAATCAATGCCCTAGATGTCAAAGGGTTCTAGTGGTTGGATCCATTGTTGAGGTCCCTTGATTCAGGTAGTCATTCCACCATCTCCTGATAGTGTTCACAAGAATGGACATATTAATGAGCATTCCTAAAAATTATTTGACAATAGTACCTTGCCAAAACGATTTTAATGGTCATGCATCTCCCAACATAGTGGCCCCCATAAGAACCTTCATGAACATCTTGGAGAATGCATACTTGATTAGCATCAAGGACACACCAACAAACTAAGCCATTGGTGCACACCTTGTAGAGGTGTTCATTGATCTCCATAAAATGTTCTACCTAGTCAAAAAACTATTGTTTCTTCTAGTGGTCCAACTCTAGTGGCATCTCTTGGATGAGAAGATAGGTGAGAATGCCATCATACCATTTAGGCTCAGTGGGCAATTGTTTAGTTATAGCCTTGGCAAAGGGGAGTTCATTAAGAAATAGATCAAATAGTGGGCTTTCATCATCTTTGTTGTCCCATCGCAACTAAGATAAGTGGTTAGTGATCAAATTCTTAGTTCCTTTTCAATCTACCATCGTAAGATCAAATTTATGGAAGATCACCAACCACCATATGACATAGGGGCTCATTTTTGGCTTGTTCATCAAGAAGCAGATGGTGTTGTGGTTCATGTGCACAAACACTTTGTATCCAAGCATAGAATTCCTAAGCTTTTCCAAAGAAAACACCACTACCATTAATTCTTTTTCTATGGTAATGTAGTTCAATTGTTCACCCACAATGCTTCAACTTGCGTAGTAGATGTAATATAGACATTTCTTATCATCCAGCTACATAAGCATAACTCCCAAAGAGTAATTTGATGCATCCATCATAACATGAAATGGTTTGGACCAGTTGGGTGCCTATAGAATTAGAGTTTCTATAATTTTCTTATTTACTTGCTAGAATGCTTTTTCACATTCTATGGTCTAGAAAAATGGAGCATCTTTTTCTTCATCTTAACCAATGATTTTGTGATCTTAGAGAAATTATCTATGAATCACAGGTAATAGCCACTATGCCTAAGGAATGACCAAACATCTTTGATAGTTTCTGGTTGTTAGGTTATTCCTTGGATGACCTTAATTTTTTTGAGGTTAACCTCAATTCCTACTTATGATATTTTATGCCCTAATACATTGCCCTCTTAGACCATCAAATGACTCTTTTATGAATTCAACCTAAGGTTTGTTTCAATACATCTTTTCAATACTTGCTCAAACTAGTCTAGGGCTTGCTCAAATGTAGCTCCATAGGTGGAGAAGTCATCGATGAAGACCTCCACACCACTACTGATTTACTCCTAAAAATGCTTAAGACTAGGCATTGGAATGTAGTAGTAGCGTTACATAGAAAAGCATTGGAATATAGCAGTAGCATTGCATAGACCTAGGGACTTGTAAATGTTGTTTTGGCTTGGTCCTCTGGCATGATCTGGATTTAGTTATCGCCACTATAGCCATCCAAAAAAATGTAAAAGAAATTCCTAGATATTGTGTCTAATACTTGATCAATGAATGAAAATGAAAAATGGTTCTTGAATGTTGCAATATTCAGTAGCCAAAAATCAATGTAGACCTACCACTTGCCATCTTTCTTTGGCACAATCACGAGTAGACTAACCCACTCAGTATCCATAATGGGATAGAAAAACCCTACCTTGGGGAGTTGTTTGATTTTCTCCTTGACAATCTATTTTAGTTTGAGGTTCAATCACCTTTGAGGCTACCTCTTTGGCTTCATGGTCGAATCAATGTAGATACAATGCTAGCATATCCTAGGATCAATCCCTCTGAGTTTGGGATATGACCAAGCAAAGGCTACTAACCATTTTTCAACCACATTCAATAGCATTTGTTTCTATTTTGGAGCAAGATTTGCATTAATTATTACCAACTTCCCATTTTTTAAGAATACATATTCCATTTCGGCAAGTAGAGTTTTTAATTTTCAAGGGGCTCTTGCTTAAAGTTTTCAAGAATTTCCAACTCTTCCCAATAGGTATCATCATTTGCATTATCAAAGAGTTGGTAATGAACTTGCTCTAGTTCATCCATTCTTGTGACATATGCACATGTTAGGCTCTCAATAGGTTCCATGCAAAATGTGCTACTTTCAAAATTAGCAATTAGCCACGAGGTGCCCTTTTGTTTTGTGGCTGCTACATACAAACATCTTTGAATATATACTTCTTGTGCACACTTCTTTCATGCAAAGATGGATGCTCATTTAATAGACTAGAGTTTTTGCACATAATTGCAACCTACATCATTGTATGCAATGCATGGAACTTGCTTCTTCTCAATTTTCCTAAATGCATTTTCTTTAGATATTTCCAAGAAAAGATCTCTAATGTCCATTCTTGTATCAATGGTGCTTAGCCATGCCCTTCCCATGATGATTGAGAAGTCCCCTTTGTAGTTCTCCACCTTGATTACTAGGAAATTAGTAGGATAAGACCACCCATAGATAATGGTCACAATGTCTTCTACCAATCCCAATGGAATAGTAGTGGATTAGTTTGTCAATTCTAATTGGATATTGCTCTTCTTGACAAGAGGTAGGTTTCATGTAGTATACATTTCATGAGAAATCAAGTTGACACTAGAACCTAAATTAAGAAAAGCTTTACACAGTTCATGCCTAGCAGTCTACAAGTAAATAAGAGGACTCCCAAGATCAGCTAATTTCTTAGGAAGGTTGCCAACATAGATCCAATCATATACAACATGAGTAAGCATAATAGTATGGATCCTAGGTGGTATTTGGTTTGAAGAGAACTCATAGGAATTTCATACAAAGGAAGATGGAGGAGTAGGGTTACCAACTACATGTGTATGTAAGGGCGTAGGTGGACTGTTAGGTCAAAAAAATGACCTTTTCTTAGATCTAGTATTTGAACCACTCAGTTGATGAACTAGTTGTAGATTAATAGCCTTGGTGGTGTTGCGTTGTTGCAGTTGGGCTAGGAGTTCACCCTAGATAGATGGAGTAGGTGGTAGCTATGTTGAGGGTGAAGGAAGATGTGCAAGAAAAGGAGGAGCATAAGGGTAAAAGGTGGTATCCCTCCTTGCATGTGGATGAGTTTGATAATAATCAAAAAGGTAGTATTAAGGGTGAAAAGTAGAAATGTGACTAGAAGAATCATGTGGAGACAAGGGTTGTTGAGCATAATACGCATATGGATCAGGTTGTCTATAAGGGTATTGCTACCTTAGTAGTGCTAGCACCCATGACTATGGTTGTTGCCACTGTTGATACTGCTCTTATGGTTGTGGAGCAGTTCCACTTGGGTCATATTGTTGTTGCTAGTGGAACTACCTAGAATTGCCTTGAGGATAAGGCAATCTTCTGGGTGTTTGCCTTTGTGTTAGTCATGGATTCAGAGCATACACCCCAGACTCTTATAAGTGTGACATAATGGGGCAACATCCCTTAGGATGTTCATAATGGTAGATATCACACTCATCATCATCATATGATTTGGTTCTTGCAACTTCCTCTATTACAACAACCTTGTCCTTACCTCTTTGATTAACATGTTCAAGTTTCTTATGCCTCCTGTGATCATGCTCACTACCTTGTTCTTTGGACTCTTTAGTAATTTTTAGAACAACTTGAAATTGGCTATCAATGGAGTCCCATAATTAATCAAACTTTGTTGAAATTTTAGAGGTGAATTTTTGAAGTGACAAGGTTTTCTAGTTAGCCACTTCATCAAGTGCTAATTCTTTTTCATTGTCACAAAATCAAACCTCCCTCTTGTGAATAAAAGGATTGTGATTGTACTCTTCTATACTTTCTCATTTTCTTAATTCTCCTTCCTCTTTTATTTCCTACTCAATTAACCTTTGGATCTAATGGGCTCTTAATTCTAACAATCACCTTTGGGCATAGATGCCAAGGGTTCTCCCTATTTCTGACTGAAGACCATCTACAATGTGCCAAAGTTGTTTCAATTAAGAATAACCATGACCAAGATATCTATGCAATAAGAAATAGTATTATTCCATGGTGGCATCCAAGCGTTCATGTGTCTTTTTTTCTCATCCTTGGATCTACCTCCTCAAGTTGAACACTCAGGAGTATGTTTTATATTTATCATTGAATAGTTCAAGCATTGTACTCTACCATCTGATGGATTCAAGTTCTAAAGATTGGTACCAATTTTATTCTTCTTTAATGAGTGTTCTAGGAAACAACTTAAGATTTTGCCACTCATTTTCTATATTTTTAAAAGCACATGCATCTTGGAAGGCTTGGAGATGGTTCTGGAGATCTAAGTTGTATGCCCCATCAAACCTAGATATATTGTTCATGTCTAGCCTCTTGATCCAACTATCCTTAATGTTCCTTGTAGAGATTCTTACTACCTTTGCAATGTTTAGCATACTTTAGGTAGCAAGTAAAGGCTTATTGAGGCCATGATTCTAGTGCCTACGATGCCCTCTACTACCCCTTCATGCATGGTTGTGGGTCTCTCTTAAATGTCCATGCCCTTGGTCTTGACTTGCCCGATGGTCCCTTCAATTATCTCAATCTTGTCAATTACCTCCATCATGGTCGCATCCCCTACAGTTCAAATTAGATCCAAAAGAATAAGAAGATGATAAGGAAGATGGAGAAGAAGGAGGACTAGCACCATGAAGGTTCCTACCACCCCCTCTTTGGTGATCGTGGCCATGATCATGATCTTGTTTCTTATCTGCATCCCTGCCTTGACTCTCCTTGGATCCTCCTTTGTCATTGGATCCAATCTTGCTAGAACCAAGATTGTGGATTGTGGATTCTAGTTTTGGCCTCATTCACCAAAGTCAAAAAGAGGAATTTCACTAAATGGAAAACCCCCAGAGAAGGGTTCTCCACCATCTTTTTGGTACACTAGGAATGGGGAATCACTGAACCACTTTCCCTTCATAGATGTATAGCATTGTTCTAACTATCAATCCCTTAGATGTTGTTCCTTGGTGGGATGATAATCCTTGGCATCACTATCCTACATAATTGATGAGATGCAATATGCACAAGCCACAATATCGCGTACGCGATATCGTGGTCCGCCGCCAAATCTATAAATAAGAGGCGGCACTCCCCTCATTTGCATATATAAGTTAGAAGTAGCAAAGCTCTGGCGGATTCATCACCCCAGAGATAGAATATTTTCCATGTGCCCATAGTAGGAGTCCCCCAAGTGAACAGTTCTTTATTCGAGCAGCTTTGTACCTGAACGCAAGTTGTGTACGGCAATAAAGACAAGCTTTGTGGATAAATCTTGTAGTACATGGATAGGTTTATTTAATGTTATTTATTGCTTTCCTAGTAGCGCAGCATGAGTACGACTTGGTTACGAGCATTGACGAATGTGTACGGCTAGCCAAGGAATCGGCTACTCATCGCGATTAGATTCTCTCACCCTTACCTCCTAGAACGTGGGACAAGTACGACTTGATTACGAGCATCTACGGATGTGTATGGCTAGTCAAGGAATTGGCTGCTCATCACACTTAGGCTAGTTAGGTGCCTCAATACGACCGCTTCGAGCACATGCGTTACGTGTGGTAATCTCAGTAACGATTAGTGTTTGGTAGCCACAGTTGCACAGTTCAGGGTGTGTACAGTAAGCGGGAATGGATGCTGATGCTAATTAATTTAGACTTAGGACATTAGTTAGAGTAGTTAGTTCTCTCAACCCTTCACCCTTTAGCATAGGAGATAAACCTGAAAAGAACAAAAAAATCATATACCTCGAACTTACTTAACCATACACCGTGACAACAACAAGTAAGTCTAGGAAGACAATGATTAATTAACCCCAAGTGTTCCTTGCGGCATTTAGGCATTTAGTCTGCGGAGTTCGACCGGATCGTGCGTGCTACGCTCATTTGGTATGGTTGAGTGTAGGGGTACCTCGCCACTCATCATTGGCGTCATTGCCAGAGACTAAGTGTTTGTACGCCAATTAGAACATTAGGAAATCACTCACATCATTGTGAGCCTTAATGAACCTTCGGGTTAATCAAAGAAAAATTATATACGGTAAGTTCGCACACCAATAAAAATGGCTTCTTCTCATAAGGTTAACTCACCTAGGGATAACACGGAAGACAGTCAGCATCATACACATAACCTAAATCAGCCAATTCCTAAACAATATAAGATAGTTTATACTCATCCCAATGAGTATATTCCTGATTACACTTTTATCCTCCATCAGGATGAACAGTTGCACTAGAGAGATTTGTTTGGTAACATAATTTTACCACCAGATCGATCTGTTCCGAACATGCTCTTCCGTGCCTTAGCACAGATTGGCATGCAGGACTTATTCGCTGAATACGTTGCTGGAGAATATGATATAAGGGATTATCATCCCACCGCTTTGCAACGTATGAGGGACGAAAGGCAGGAGAGCCAACACTCATTGTTGAAGGGCAAGGTCCCCCATGTCCTTAGTGAAATAGGAGACGAGGAACCCCTCATAACGGGTTTCTTAGAAAATGATGTTCCTCCTCCTCACAATGGTGAAGAGGTTAGGCATCAGGGCCTTCGATCAACTGTACATGCTACGGGCTCTGATCCCCGTGAACACCAACTGTTCACGGTAGGAACAACCACTCATACTAAGGATGGGCACTTTGATCATCACAATGATTGGGGCCGAAGCAGCTGAAGAGAAGGTAAGAAAAATTGCCATGGTGATGGATCCCCTTCCTCTTCTCCTTCATCTCACCATTCACACTCTCCTTCCACATCTGGACACAACCATCGTGAGCACAACAGTGAGGGTAAAATTAAGGAAGATGAAAGACCTCGACAGGAAGGTCGGGAGTTAGGATAAGGGCAAGGATGTAGGGAGAGTAGGGAACCACCATGGAGACATCACAGACTTCATGATAGACATGATCATGATGAACCCCTACTCACAACCCGAAGCATGCTAGACATCACAGAGGCAGTTAGGATCCCCACAAGGCACTTAAAAGATAGCAGGATCAAGCGTTTGGACATAAATAATATCCCACGTTTTGAAGGGGGATACAACGCTGATCCTCAACATCATTTACAGGCATTCCACGATGCCTGTGCCTTGCAAAATATAGATAATGAGTGGCAGAAGCTTAAGTTGTTCCAAAGGACACTCACCAAAGAAGCAGAGAGCTGGTATCGGTCCTTAGAACCGGAAACCATCAGGAGGTGGAGTACGATGCTTGAATTGTTCAACAACAAATATCAGACGTACTCCAGAGTGTCCAATTTGCGTAAGCAGATCCAAGGCTGGAAACAAGGTGCTTATGAACCCTTGGATGCTGCCATGGCCCGTTACTATACACTGCTACATCGTTGCCCGGGCCATGGGTACGCTAAGCGGGATCAACTTCGCCACATCGTGGATGGGCTAAGAAATGAAACGAGAAGAACTCTTGGGACTTACGCCCAAGGGAGACTTTCCCAACTAAGAGCCCATGAAGTTGAAAGTTTGTTGGAACAAGTAGCGCAAGAAGAGGGTGAGCTACGTAAGAGGGAAAGTGCGGAAGAATACAACCGCGATCCCTCCCTTCGCAAGAAGGGAGTGAAATTCTGTGATGAGGAGGATGAGTCACCACTCGAAGAGTTGGTGAACCGGAAAACCGTGCCGATCCAAAAGTTAACAACGGAGGTATCGGCTAAGGTAGACCAAATGTGGGATTCCTTAGACTCAAGAATAGAAACAGTCTTAAAAATCATAGAAGACTCTAAGGTAGAACAAAGTAGTGACAAAGGCAG
>MNCI01000357.1:237686-260784 GCA_015680685.1 Gnetum montanum | reverse complement strand
CTAGTTAATTTAGACTTAGGACATTAGTTAGAGTAGTTAGTTCTCTTAACCCTTCACCCTTTAGCATAGGAGATAAACCTGAAAAGACCAAAAAAATCATATACCTCGGACTTACTTAACCATACACCGTGACAACAACAAGTAAGTCTGGGAAGACAACAATTAATTAACCCCAAGTGTTCCTTGCAGCGTTTAGGCATTTAGTCTGCAAAGTTCGACCAGATCGTGCATGCTACACTCGTTTCATATGGTTGAGTGTAGGGGTACCTCGCCACTCATCAATAATGTACTCAACATGAAGTCCTTGGAGACCTAATTACATAAGAGTTTGTTGGAGCATCACAAAAAAAAATTGATTAGGTGGCAACATGATGTTTCCTTCCATTTCATGCCACTGTAATTGTTCATCCTAATGTAGGATGAAGGTGAAATTGGATACATACTCATTAGGATGAGCATATACCACTATATATTATTGGGGTAACTATTGATCTACACCATCAAACTTGGGTGGAGAAGCACTCTTATGAGAAGAAGACATTTTATGTTAGAAAGTAAAAACATTGTGTGCTTTTTTAAAAAAAATTGTTGTAGTTATTTTAAAGTATGATATGATTCTAGGATTTGTTTCAATGATTTTCAATAATTTTCACTAAATACTAGATAGTGCATGTAACAATTAAAATGTCCTTGGTAGCAATGCTAATGATGAGTAGTGAGGTACCCCTATGTCCAACCATACGAATCACAAGTGTTCATGCACAATCTGATCAAATTATACAAATCTTAAGTTCTTAAATACACTAGTTTTAGGATGTGAAATCTAATCATGACAATCATTGTCTTCTCAACTATACTTGTGAAGCTTAATTGTATGGTTAAGTATAAGTGAGGGACATGATTTTTATTATTTTACATTTTATTTGTCTATGATTAAGAATAGGTTGAATCATAATTTATAATCAATTTAACTTAATCTAATTGCTGATCAATAACTAACTATCCTAACATAAGTATCTGATCCCACTTTCTATGCACATTCTAAATGTGTATAACATTGTTAGGCTATCAAATGTTAAGCATTGTTAGAGTTACCAAGAGTCATACACATGATCGAAGTGGTCATACTTATGTGGTTAATTAATTGGCTACTATTGAATCTAATTAGCTTACTTTCACTTAATTACTTGGAAAAATTAAAGGGAATTGCATAAAATATTAAATGCATAAATAAATTAATTAAGCTAGCCAAGGTGTTGCAAGGTTTGATAAGAAAGTTCACCTTTATTTCTGCACACACTATCATGCTCAGGTACAATAATGCTCAAATAAAGATCCATACACTCAATCATTGCTACTGTAGGCATTTTAGAAAATATTTTAACTCTAGAGAAAAAACACTACAAGAGCTCTACTACGCTATAACAAAAATGATCTTGAAACTATATGCCAACGTGCTATATTTATAGGCTAGCACATACCCCATAATATCAAATATTCAACATCACATCTTGGGGCCTGATATTGGGTATCTGAATTAAGGCTCTGATATCGCATATCTGATATTGGAGCTGATCAAAACATAACTCATCACATTTCAATTTATAAAACTATGTGTCTCTACATAAATAAAAAAATTTTACTACTCTCACAGGATACAAAACATAAACATCATTATACACATAAGAGTGCAGTGAGGGACATGCAACTATAAATAGTCCATAGAAAACTATGCACGGAGGTAAACATCAGCCAATTCCCTTAGACATTCCTCTTCTTAGCTCTCTCTTAATGTTTTCTTGCACCTTTGTGGCTTCCACTTATAACTAAATAAAGTCAGTTTATAACTGAGTGGGAAGACTTTACACTTTCCTTGCTAGATGGTCAACAAGTGTTACACTGGAGGAGAGGAATGGTATACAAGGCAACATACATCAATTGTCAATCTCATACACATTCTAAGCAACATATGCACATATAATATAACACACATAATACTAACACAATCCCTACCAAAGTGAGCAAATCGTTATCACACAATCATTGATATAATCACTATTAAACATAATCAATCATCTATTCATTACATCACACAACATGCATTTTTACTATCATGTTCATGCATTCATATCCACATCATATCATCAAGTAGCATACCAACCATACATTTATAGATCAATCACACCATATATTACCATTACTATGACAAACAAAATAAAGCTAACATAACATAATCCATATAGTCACTATACCAACATACACACATAACCCATGTGGTTATTATGCCAACATATACACATTACCCATGTAGTCATTAGCGTATCCACACTCAATGGAGCATGTGAAACATTGCCAAGAATATTCATAATTAGTAACTTACTTGTAAGTCTTTTATTTAGCTAACTATTCCTAGAATTCATCAACCTATGATCCAGAATCAATAGCCTTCTTGAAGATTGGCTATAGGCATGTACACACCTATGCCACATACTATCCATAGGAATGAACACACCTATACTCTTTCAATTTCAGGATGAGACTTAAGAAAGGAGCCTTACTAATGCATATAGTGGACATCAAACTACAACTATCTTTAGAGCACCTCATCACCAACCATTTTACATTCTTATGTGAGGATCACCTATTAATAATTGCTACAAGTGTTGTTGTGAAGACATGCACAAAGCCAAGCTATATTAAGCCATTACATGTCACAAGCACAACATATTTGAAGCAAACATAATATAACCACATATATCCACACCTAACAAACTCACTCACTTCATGAAGATAATATCATAGTATTAACATAAAATTTTACACCATAATCATGATCCTTAAACCACATATAATTTCATAAAAATAACCACAATTATAACCTCCAAAATTATAAATTCCAAATGAGAAAACAAATTCCATAAATAGAAAGTACATCAAAAGATGATCCCAATGATACTAATTTAACCTCAATCAAACTTCTAGAAATAAGGTTATGTGTGTTTAAATTTTAATTAATAAAATAATAAATAATAATATTTAATTATAACTAGCGATAATTGAAACTCTCAAAACTTACATGCAAAGACATATCCATAAAATATAATACCCAAACTATGCTAATCTCATCAACATCACATCTAATATTTCACAAGTCCACATCATTTTATACATCACATATTTATCCATAAATAATCTACAACCAAAATCATAAAATTTTGGGTAATCTACAAAACAATACCTCCAAACTCAATCTTTAAACTATCCACTCTACATGCCCACATCACATGATCATATATACTAATTCAATAAGAAAAACAAGAAAAGGTAAAGACAACTCATCACTTAAATTTGCTAAAGCAAAAAGTTCTAAATAAGCATAAATTCCTTAGAAATTAGGCAAAACTCCATTTTTCTCTAAACCATATTTGTACTCACAGTGATGTAACCATAATGATACCAAATCCAAGTTTAGAGTAAAGCAAAATCCTTCCATAAAACTAAAAATTTAGACAAAGAGTAGAAAAATAGAAGAGGACAAAAGAAACAAAAAAGAATAGACCTACACTTAGTTTCTATTTGTAGAGAAAAAAATAGAAAACCCAAATTCCATGGTGTTGGAGGTGGTGTTATTTTTTTCTTTTTTGATAGTGGAAAACATATTCATTAATAAAGCTTACACAAAGCACATGCACTTCATATAAAAGATGTTTACTTTCCACTCACACGTCACATGCATATACAAAACAAATTTTTACTTTTATTTAATTTTTTTAAAAACTATTTACTTTTTCATAAGTCTATTTTTTAATTTCTCTCCTAACTAATGCTTTGCACTTCAAACATGCATAATCAATACATCAAAACTTCAAAATAAAATTTATTTAAAATTATGAGATCCATATCAAACACACAACACATCCACATGCTAAAATCACATCTAAACAGTACACAACATAGTGCTAAAGTTCAAATTTTTAAATATTGAAGCTACAAATAAAGCATAAATACATACCAAATAATTGTCCTTATACCCCCAATCTAACATGCTTGTCAACTACATCACTTATCTAACACATCACATAGGACTAGTGTATATAATCATGTTAGTTAAGCATGTGAAGACATCAAAATCATAACATAGAGGCCACAACATCATAACATATAAAGTGTAATCATAACAAACTAAAATTTCCTTGATAACCTACTGAGACCACACAATATATAAATCATAATCATACTATCATACCCAATGTCTCCAGAAGGGGTGTAATAACCAAGCAAAAATGATGCTAGAGTAATAGGAGCTCAAAGGCAAGGTGAAATCATTTGATGTTGAACATAAATTATTTGTTGCTTAGTTTGTTGAAGCAAATAAAATGTTTCCAAATCTATCATGTTCATGGAAGATCCCAAAAACTACCAACCTAGCTAACTTAGCTTATACCATTGATGATCCATGGACAAATGTAGAGAAGTATTAGATGATCCTCAACTACTTTGGCATGGAGGATCAAGCTAACAATCTATTACATGAGCCATCACAGCTGGAGGAGTTGCCACCACCTAAAACAACATATAGAGCTACTGTTAAAAATTATGAAAACCTATAAATTTTGGTAGGCTTTTTAATTTGTGTTCATTCTTTTGATATTTTTTAAACCACTTGAATAAAACCATGTAATGTGGTACTTAAGTGAGTGAGTTAGTTAGTTAGCCAGTTAGTTAAGTTGCCTTCACAAATTTGCTTTATCCTAATTTTTATTTACTTGAGGATAAGTTTTTTATTAGTTGTGGGACCATGATGAAGTATTTTTTGGAAGGCTTTTTTATAAGGTCATAGATATAACATATTTAGGGATAGTAAAGTCTATAAATACCACCACTTACCACATTAAATGCACTATTTTGGTTGTAGTATAGTAGAGCTCTTGCAATTAATTTTTATGAAAGTTAGAATTTGTCATTGAGTACATACAACATGAACTAAGTGAATTGTTTAGAATCTTGTTCAAGTGATTATGTACCTAAGTACATTTTTATGATGGTAATAAGATAGAGATCTATTTACCTTCATTGCAATATTTAGCATAGTTTAATAATTTCCTTAATTATAATTTAATTTCTTAATTTACATAGCATAATATTTAACTTTCTATGCATATTAATGACTTGGCAAAATGGGTGCAACTAGTTTTGAGTGTAATTATATAACTATTTAGTAACCTTCTAGTGACATCACTTCATATGTCCAACAACATGTTGCTCGGTAATCCAAGGAATAATTATACTAGTTTAGACATATATGATAGATTGGGATCAAACACTCATCACCTTAGGCTAGATAAGAATTTACTTTATCACACATTATGTGAGTTTAGATTAATTAGTAATATTTTAATAATATTTTAAATATGACCAACACAACATCAATAGCATATGGCTTAGTCATACTTAACCATATGTACTAGGCACACAAGTGTGATTAGGAAGACAGTGACCATCAATTAACAACCTAGTTATCTAGATACCCACACTAGTTGAGTTTATATAATTTGACCAAGTTACGTGTGCATACTTATGATATCTATAGTGAATTCAACCAAATATTGGAAAATTGAATGTTCATGCATATAAATGTAATTTCTTGGGATATGAAAGAGATGATTTTGGTTATAGACTTTGAAATCCAATTAATAAGAATTACTTAGATCTTAGGATGTGATCTTCAATGAAGAGGTGATGAGTGGCGAGGTACCCCTACACTCAACCATATGAATACGAGCGTAACACATACAATCCAGTCGAACTCCACAGACTAAGTGCCTACATGCCTCATGGAACACTTAAGGTTAATTATTCGTTGTCTTCCCAGACTTACTTGTAGTTTTCACGGTGTATGGTTAAGTAAATCTAAGGTATATGATTTTTATGTCTTTATTCATTTTATCTCCTATGATAATAAGGTGAAGGGTGAAGAAACTAATTACTAGCTTTAAGTAACTAACTAAGTCTTAATTAACCTAGCGTCAGCATCCGTTCCCACTTACCGTTCACACCTTGAACCAATGCAACCTTGGTTACCAAACGCTAATCGTTGTTGGGATCACCAAGTGTAACACATGTGTTCGAAGCGGTTGTACTGAGGCACTTAGCTAGGAGAGAAGGGTTGAGAGAGATTTAATCGCTAATAAAGCATGTAAATGATAAACAGTAAATAACAATAAATAAAATTCCTATTTAGCCTATTCCATGCACTGCAAGGTTTATCCAAGAAGTTCGTCTTTATTTCTGTACACAAATATGTGTTTAGGTACAATATCTGCTCGAATAAAGATCCATTCACTTTGGAGCTGCTATTGCGGGCACATGGAAAATATTCTATCTCTAGAGAGGTAAAACTGCCAGAGTTTCCCTAAGGGTCTAGATCTAGATGTGAAACAAAGGGAGAGTCGCCTCTTATTTATAGACTTGGCAGCGCACCACGATACCGCGGGGGACGACGCGATATCATGGCCCATGCGATATCGCATCCCATCATACTCCCATGACTAAATAAAAACTTGTCCTTGAGTTCCTTACAAAATATTGGGACGGTATGGGATTATTGACTCAAATGGAACTAATGGGATGACATGTGAACAGATCATCATTACAAGACTTGACAAAATAGGTGTTCATGACAACAAGAGTGAACACCTTATTACATTTGACATCAGGCCTTATTTGGTAGCTGAGAAAGGGAGAGAGAAAGAAGTTTTGTTGCTGCCAATGCCAAGATTGTACCTTTTGTTGTCCATTCGCATCGGTCTTGCTCCTTACATAGCTACTTTCAGCACTGCTCCATTATGTGGGTTCCTTCCAAATCCAATCCATTGTTGCATATTGCCATCTACACACACAACACAATCTTTATATTAGCAAGGTTAAATGAATCATAATGCAATTGATACCTTGCTTTGGTGAAAGGTCCATTGGCTGAGTTGTGGTATGGCTGATACGGGTCTAGAGATATAATATTGATGATGACTACCGAAGGTGTAGGGGTTAGGAGAAAATCAAAAAAATTTGGGTCTGGACCCCCATGACTAAGAGTGAACCTCCAGTAGCGATAGAATGGAGAAAGAAAAGGAATAAGAAAGATGAAGAAAAAGAGACAACTATAATGTCAATGAAATGGATGTCAAGATGGAAATGAACAAAATAAAATCGATTGCAAAAATGTGAGGGAAAAGAATTTAACTGGTACACCAAATAGGAATGTCAATGGGTCCTCCCCAAAGCAGGCTCATGCCCTTAATGCCCTGACAAACCCACATTCAAAGAGTTCGTAGGCTCTGGGAATGTCATTTGGAACAAGAGTTAAAGTATTAACTGCAAGAATTTACCAAAAAGAAAACAATGCATCAACCAAAATATACACTAATGATACAACCAACAATGAGGTGAATAATGGAGAGAAGGATGGAGAGAAGAGAATGAAATGGAATCCCAAGAACAAGGTGGTGTACAGCCCCTTGTGTGTTTCATGATTAATGTGACTTAGTAAATCCCATTTCAAGTCCAGCCTCAAACAAACCACTTCCAGTGACTTCGCATTAATGCATTTGGCCAATCCATCCTCTTGAAGTAACAAGAATGCCTTCACCCAAGAACCACTACCAGTCCGACGAAACAAAGGAGGAGAGAATGGGAAGCAAGAAGGGCCTTAGTTAGAGGGAAAAATTTTGTTTTGAGTTCCATAACCAGTGCTTGTAGCCCAAATGGTTATTTCGTCTAAGGGGTGTGCTTTGAATTCTCACTATTTTTTTTATGTGTTTATGCGTGAGAACCACACCATGTAAAGACTTGGTTATTTTTATTTGCTTAGCTTCCCAATAATTGAGTAACATCAAAACGGTAAGAAAAATCAAGAAGAACACATCCAAGCACCCAAGAGAACGGCCAACACAAATGCATCAAGTTCCCTTAAAGTCACATCCTTTTCAATCCTTGAGTCCTTCCTTAGTTTGAGAAATGCCCAGTCACCAATTCGTTAATAGTTCTTATTAGAAAGGGACTGTACATTTCCAAGCTGAGAGAGACCATAGAAATTGGTGGATGTATGGATGAAGTGAACTCATTGCCTGCATATCAAAAGAAACATACCTTAGTATCAACATCATAAGTTAAAGGTAAAAACCAAACATTAGCAATCAATAGAAAAATAGTTCATACCATCATGAAGAACACTAATTGGGTGATAAACTTACAAGATGGATCACACACACACACACACAAAATGAAAAAGTATAGCGATGTTGAAAAATAAAAACAAGAAAAGTTAAAGAAATTTATAAAACAAAAATGTGTAAGACAAAAACTTGTAAAACAAAAACATGGAAAACAAAAATGTGTAAAAAAAAACATGTAAAACAAAAGTGTGAAAAACAAAAACATGTAAAACAAAAACATGGAAAACAAAAATGTGTAAAATAATAATTAAAAAGAACTGAGGGCCCCCAAATGATTAGCATAGGTGGCCATCTCCCCCATGATTGAATGGAAAGGGAGAGATCTAAAATAACAAGCACCTATTTGAATTTCTTAAAAGTGCCCAACTTCTCCCCATTGGTGTTTTCAAGTTAAGGGGTGGAAGTCAGTGATGCTCATATTCCAATGTATCTATGCCTTCGTTGTGGGCATGAGTTGTTCCCCCAATTTTTTTCATGCATGTTGGTCTGCTCTTTCGAATAGCTGTCAACCACAGGGTGTCTACTACTTGTGTGGTTGCTACATATAGGCATCTTTGTCTCAGAGTTCAAGGGCACACCTGTTGCATGGAGGAGATGCCAAGCATTCCTCCATGTCATCACCCGATGAATCACTATATGTGATGCATGGAACTTTCTTCTTCTCAATCTTTCCATAAATATTTACCTTATATATCTCCAAGGAAAGATCGCAAATTCCTAGGCATGCGTCTATTGTGCTTAGCCATGTCCTTACCATTATAATTGGGAAGTCCCCTTCGTTGTTGTTAACTTCAATCACTAGGAAATCAGCTGGGTATGACCAACCACACATAGTGGTGACGATGTCCTCCACCAATCCCAAGGGAATGGGGATGGATTGGTCAGCCATCTCTAGTTGAATGTTGCTCTTCTTAAGTTGGGGTAGGTTCCAATCTTGATACATTTCTCGTGAGATTAGGTTAACTTCGAAACCTGAGTTAAGAAGAGCCTTATGAGGTTCGTTCCCGATGACTTGGAGGTAGATTAAGGGACTTCCAAGGTCAAATAGTTTCCTGGGAAGATGGCCTACCTTGATCCAGTCAGTTACGGTATGTGTTAACATAACCGTATACGTTGCACTCTGGTATTGGTTTGAAGGGAGCTCCGAAGCCTTGTATGTTGGAGGAGTGATAACAAGCTCAACCGCTTGTTGTTGTGAGAGCTTGTCTGGGCTTTTGGTTCTAAAGAAAGGTCTTCTCTTTTTGCGGTTTTCAGAACTAGTAGCGAGTTGAATGGTCACAGCTCTCGTAGCATTGTGTTACTGCGGTTGAGTGGGGAGTTCCCCTTGCATTGTTGGAGCAGGAAGTATGGGAACTACAGGTGGGAGAGGTGTAGATGGAGTAGGAGGATGGTATTCTCAAGGCACAGGCATCATGAAATACCTGTAAATGATTTTGCGGATCTACGTTATATCCTCCCTTAAATCGTGGGATGTTATTCATGTCTAAGCGCTTGATCCGGCTATCTTTTTGATGCCTTTTTGGTATTCTCACTACCTCCATTACATTTAACATGCTCTGGGTGGCAAGTAGGGGTTCTTCATGATCATCTCTTTCATGATGTCTATGATGTCTACGTTGTTCCCTACTTTCCCTTCGTTCATGCCCTTGTCCTCACTCTCGACTCTCTCGTTGAGGTCTCTCATTTTGCCTACCTCTATCCTCACCGTTATGCTCTTTATGACTGCACCCAAATGTGGAAGGAGAGGGTGAATGATGTGAAGAAGGGGAAGAAGAAGGAGAACCATCACCATGACGATGTTTCCTACCTTCTTTTCAGTGGCTTCGGCCTCGATCATGATGACGATCTGAGTGCCTGTCCTTGTCATGTTTTGTTATTCCCTCAGTGAACAGTTGGTGTTCACGGGGATCAGAACCAGGGTTGTGTATCGTGGAGCGTAGGTTCTAATACCCCACCTCCTCACTATCATTAGGAGGGGGAACATCTTTCAATAGCGAACCCATTATAAGTGGTTCACCATCTCTGATTTCACTTAGGATGTGCAGGACCCCTTTGCCCTTCAATAGTGTATGGTGGCTCTCTTGCCTTGAGTCCCTTAAACATTGTGCAGCTGTGGGATGGTAATCCCTCATGTCAAAATCTGCCACAACGTATTCAACATATAATTCTGTCGTGTTTATCTGTGCCAGAGCACAGAGAAGCATGTTAGGGACTGCACAATCTGGAGGTAACACTATGTTACCTTGCAAGTCTCTCCAGCGCATCTGTTCATCCTAATGGAGGATAAAAGTAAAATTGGGTATATACTCATCGGGATGAGTATATACCACCCGGTATTGTTGAGGAATTGGTGAATTCTGGTTATGTGTTCTAGATTGCCGACTATTCTTTGTATGATCCCTAGGTGGTGAATTGCTCTTGTGAGAAGAAGAAGAAGACATTGTGTCTTATCGATGTGCTAATTAACCGTTATATAATTTTTTATTTAATTAACCCTAAGGGTTCATTTAAGTTCCCAACGATGTGAGTGATCTCTTATGTTCTACTTAGCGCACAAACACTTAGTCCCCGACAATGGCGTCAATGATGAGTGGTGAGGTACCCCTACACTCAACCATACGAATACGAGTGTAACACGCACGATCCGGTCAAACTCCACAGACTAAGTGCCTACACACCTCATGGAACACTTAAGGTTAATTATTCATTGTCTTCCCAAACTTACTTGTAGTTGTCATGGTGTATGGTTAAGTAAGTCTGAGGTATATGATTTTTATGTCTTTTTTGGTTTTATCTCCTATGCTGATAAGGTGAAGGGTGAAGAGACTAATTACTAACTTTAACTAACTAAGTAAGTCTTAATTAGCCTAGTGTCAGCATCCATTCCCACTTACCGTTTACACCCTAAACCAATGCAACCTTGGTTACCAAATGTTAATCATTGTTGGGATCACCAAGCGTAAAGCATGTGCTCGAAGCGGTCATACTGAGGCACTTAACTAGGAGAGAAGGGTTGAGAGAGATTTAATCGCTAATAAAGTATGTAAATGATAAACAGTAAATAACAATAAATAAAAGTCCTATTTAGCCTATTTTATGCACTGCAAGGTTTATCCAAGAAGTTCATCTTTATTTTCGTACACAAATATGTGTTCAGGTACAATATCTGCTTGAATAAAAATCCTTCACTTTGGAGCTCCTACTGCGGCCACATGGAAAATATTCTATCTCTGGAGAGGTAAAACTGCCAGAGTTTCCCTAAGGGTCTAGATTTAGATGTGAAACAAAGGGAGAACCGCCTCTTATTTATAGACTTGGTGGTGCACCGCGATATCGCACATTTATAATGTTTCTCGAGAAAAAGAAGGTATTCCTGGGAAAAAATGGCTTAGAAATGAAATGTTAAAAGATGAAAATCTAAATTGAAACCTAGGGAAGTTATAAAGTGATTTAGGAAAAGACATTTAAGAGTATGTTAAGTAAAAGGGCACATTCATTTTCCTCAGGTATAGTCAAAAACTTAAGTTTACTTTACTTATATATATATATATATGTTGTTATTACAATATGATAAAGTTGCAATTGTTCTTATTCATGTAGGTTTCACTACCTCTTTCTTGTCTTTTTTATCTTTCATTGAGACTTAACTAGAGCAATGAAATAAAAAATTTTCTCCAAATCTACGGTCTCCATTTTCACCCCTAAGTAACTTAGTTAAAAAGATTTAGAAGACTCATAAAAAACATATCAAATCTCAGTAAGTTTTTTTCCCTGAACGCCATGCACCCTGTGAGGATTGAGAATGTGAAAAAATATTTCCATTTCTATTTTCATATTTTTACATAATTGGATTTTTTGAACCATAATCTTGCATACACATCAAGCTTATCCATTTCGATTCTGATTGTGTTTGCGTTTGCTCTCATTATAAGTTTTGATTTGTTTCACCTGGAAATTCGAAACATTCTGAAAGTGGATTTGTGTTCTGTATTTCGGCTGATTTGTTTCACTTGGAAAGTCGAAACATTCTGAAAGTGGATTTGTGTTCTGTATTTCGGCTGTGCCAAGTATTTACCTTCGTTGGAGCGTCGTAAGAGCTCCACAGGTAGACGCACTCTTCTATCAGCATATTATGCTGAAAGTTTCATACTTGATTAGGTGCTAATTTATTGTTAATTTTCTTTAATAAATTGCTGAGGTAGAAAACAAACAGGAACTTTGGTTTTTCCATAACCGTCCAGTTATATTAGTGCAAACTTTTTACGGACTTTTTATATAATCGTGTTGTGTTTATAAAAAATGAACAGGTCTGTACAGGTACAAGTTGTCAGACATCATAAAAATCAAAGGCTTCAAAGGAGAGAGCCCCATATTCGAATTCATCTGCAGAAAAGGTGCCGTGCTGGGCGTTTTTTTGGACAAAACAGATGAAGAGCTCCAGATGGTCATTGAAAAAGCATCTGAATTGAGTAAAAGAAAATCTAATACTGAAACGGGTTAGCGCAAATACTAGATGGGCATTGAATTGTTGCACATGAATGCTACAATTAGCTAATCTACAACCAATAAGCGTTTCCTCCTGGAAAGCTCAATTCTCAGCAGAATATCAGCTAGCGTGCTTAAATTTAATGTATTTTAGCTTTGTAAGAAATTTAATGTTCACCTTCCAAGATGCAGCAAGGAAGTCCAAGGCAGATTGTACGTTGAAGGAAAACCCTCCATCGATGCACCAAACATCCTTTGAATGGAGAAGGCCACACAGAAGATGGCAGTAAATTGCCTGAGAAGCATCCTCTGACATAAGCACTTCAAGAGGGCTGCAATAAACATCTTCACTTTAACTCTTCTGAAAGCCTTGACTCCTGCAGTAATTTGTGACAGCAGAGCTTACAGCATGTCCTTTGGTTCTATATAGTTTCCCTGACACACCCAGCAACAGGACTTTGGGATTTTCAATTTTCACATTTCTTTCACAAAACTCTATCTCGCTTAACCTGCAGCAGAAATCGCAGCCTCACATTAATAATAGATCAGTACTCTTCAAATTCTAAGGTAAGCATGTTTCAATGATTTGACTTACCTCAAAGCTAGTGTCTTTCATGGCCTTTTCAGGTTATTAATACGGAACCCTCCCTTGATCAGGGCAAGGTTCGATCCTTTTGCAGTTTTCTGGGATCCTTCCTTTCCATTGTTATTTTGGAGTCCGATGAATATGCTCTGCTATTTTCTATTATTAACTTTTCTTTTGTTGGTTTTAGTAACGGTAGTTACTCAAGCTTTACTAGAGTAACGACTACCCAGTGTCTAAATAGTCGGCAAATAATGTCCAATCAGCATGTTTCATATAAATGGGTGAGTTGGGCAGAGTTATTATATTTAAAAGTGCAAATATATATCTAAAAATATCGATTGCTTTGTAAAAATATAGATTATTATAAAAGTCGTGCCGACTCAACTCAATTCCTGTCCGCAGAATTTCTGACCCAGCCACTAATCCTTAAATCGGTGATTCATCACCGACTTAGAAAACTATGCTACTACCATTTCAAATTATGACGTTAAATGTATTAGAAACGTAAATACTAAATAAGTCATGCCGAATGGCAGGAAAAATCTATCTATCAATACTGAAACCAGGCTCGGTTTTCTTTTACTAAGGTTCCGATAACCTTTGATCCTATACTAACATGAACAAAAGAAAATAAAACCGACCTCTTTGCCATTTTGCAACCGTAATCCGCGGATCTTAGACTGATTTCTTGGTATGGAGGGGTGCATGGAAACTTCTTGGATTTTGCTGCAGTTGTTCCTGAGCTGATGAGCACATTCAACCATAAAAACACATTCAGCAGACATTATAGTCCAATGCACTTAATTCGTGAACCAATATATGTGCAAACCGGCCTGGAGAAATTCATGTGCCACGAAATTATGACGCGGCGTTTACATATGAAATGAACACTTAACAAACATTGTTCGGATGCAGTTAATCCGGAAACAACCAATAAATGTGCGAGTTTCACTGCAGAAATGAAGTAAACCAGTCACTCACTGACCTGATCGAGAAGTGAAGAACAGGATAGTTACAGAGAAGTGGGGAGTCGTCTCCGTTGGCAATACGTTCAATATAATCATGAATTCTTGATAATCGGAGATAGGAGCGAGCTGCTTGAATGTATTCTTAAAATCAAGATGGTGCATTTTCTCTGCGTCAAATCCATGGCGTTTAGTGAGATATTCGCATCCCACATTAACTCTTAGAATTCTCTCCAACATTACATTTTGAAGACCTCTGGCGGATTCAAAAACCAGATCCAGTTCACCCGAAACGACATTCTTGGTGCCAGTTGTGTTCATTTTTCTCTGCGGATTTGGAGAGT
The DNA here is from genome assembly GCA_015680685.1 of Gnetum montanum. Lineage (NCBI taxonomy): Eukaryota > Viridiplantae > Streptophyta > Gnetopsida > Gnetales > Gnetaceae > Gnetum > Gnetum montanum. The sequence goes on along the minus strand of MNCI01000357.1, from coordinate 246,173 downwards.
AAAACCAAAACAGCAAAGTCGCTCACAACAATACTCATCAAGTGACAAACTCTCCCCAGTGCAATGAAGTCGAAGGATAGTGTTAATGCCTAAATTTTGGACACGTGAACACCTTGTGAAAACTTGTTTTAGGAGACTATCACGTAAGTGCCTTAAGTGTGAGTACGAAACCCAGGAATGTGAATATGAAACCCAAGAGTAGCCTCAGCTGAAAAAGCTATGTGACATTTTAAATAGATAAATTGAACTAGGAAATTTGATAAAAAATTTTAAATAGAATAGCTATCCCAACTTTATACAAGAAAAATAAAATAGCAAAAACAAGTTGATAACTGAAAGTTTTTTTTTTTTAAATAACTGGGAGTTTGAGAACTCCAAATACAAGCAAAAGTAACGATCTATTTAGAAATAAACATTTGACAAAGACTAATGATCTTGTTACAATGACATCAAACTAAAGGTGATTGAGCAAAAAAAACACTTACCTTAACACAAAGCAATGATGATCCAAGCAGCACGGATAACCCAGTGCTGAAATGCCAGTGCAGTTGGCAAAGAAGAAAAAAGAAAAATACAAAAATACACAAAGCAGAAAATCGGCATGCCTATTGGATGCAATGCCAAACACCGTCCCTTATGCGTCAGCCTCTGTCTGTGGTCACCCGCGCTGTAACCAAGTGTCTGTAAATGAAGAACAGCCATTACCATTAGGGCGTAAAATCATAAATGAAAATGCTAAGCACGGTAGAATTATGGATACGCTGCCAAGTTCTGTAATAATTGTAAAGAAAATCTAATCACAGGGATCCATTTCCTCGGCGGTATAGATGTCGAATAGTGGCAAGTAGCAAAAGTAGTCCGTATGATGCAGTAACTGGTAAGGAAATACAATGCAGACCACTAAGTGAAACGAATGTGCACATGTATTCGTGGCCTTTACCTCGATTCGACCGCTCCAAGATATCACCCGGCCGGTTACTTACCACGTCTCAACATTTGTTTTTTTTTTTTTAATTTGTTTATTTAAGTTTCATTTTTGTTGTATTATTTATCTGCATTGAGAAGCACGCGTATTACTGTATTTGTTCAGCTATTCAGTGTTGCCAGTTTGTCGTCATAATTATGTAGCATGCCCCAATTATATATATATCTTTAAGAATACCGTGTGGGCGTGGGCAGCCATTGTTTGGTTGGTTAACTAAGTTGGGAAAGTTGCTTGAAATTCGCAATTCGAAATAATTGATTTCATAGCTTGTGGGTTTTACATGCTAAAATTGTCATCTAACAGTTGCCCTTTTTATTTTAGTTAATAAATGATTGGTTTATGGCTATATATATGTTTTGATCCATTACCATGGACAGCAAGCGAAAATGGGTTGTGTGCATGCCGCAACCTAGATGGTTGATCTATAACTAGGTTAGGTATATATTTATAATATATATCTATAAATTGGCCAAGAGAATCTTATTTGTTTACAAGTAAAAAGTTCTTTTTGTAAAAAATTTCACGATTTCTGGACGAAGAACAAGATTTAAAAACCCAAATTTTTATGCCTTTTGGACGAAGAACAAGAGTTTTGTACCTTATTTTTCCTAAGGATGGGTTTTCTGAAAAAAAAATTCCATAAATTAGTGTATGCTCTCACCCTCGGCCGAATTTGTTGAGATTGTTGAGCATAAATTTGGCCGAAAGTGAGAGCATACACTAATTCATAGAGTTTTTTTTTTTTCAGAAAACCCATCCTTAGGAAAAATAAGGTACAGAACTCTTGTTCTTCCTCTAGAAGGCATGAAAATTTGGGTTTTAAAATCTTGTTCTTTGTCCAGAAGTTATGAAATTTTTTACTCAAAGAACTTTTTACTTGTAAACAAATAAGATTCTCTCGGCCAATTTATAGATATATATTATAAATATATAACTAAGCTAGTGATCACTAGTCGTCTGGTGCAGCGATGATTTAAACATAACAGATAAAAATATTATCAGACCATGGAATGCTTTATTGAATGATTATACACATGCTGTGATACTGCAAAAATGATCAATGTACAAACTTGCGTAATTGAAAATGTATAGTTACAAATGTTCTGACATTCAAAATGGTAAAAATTAGTTGACAAAAAAGAATGAATCCACCGGTGGTGTGGTCCCAAGCTGATGCTGCTGAGTTTTTCCAAGGCTCCATCCCTCATCCCCCAATGGCTAGCGGCCACATCCGGGGGACAGCCCTCTCGCCCACCTGGCGCACCGCCGCGGCGTTGGTGGAGAGTTACTTCATTCAATCAAGCTCACATCACAAACTTCGTGGGGTACAGTTCATGTTTCTCAAGCGCATGTGCACTGAGACTCCCATCAACCTCCCCCACTTCCTCTGGGAGTCTTTGCAACAACGATGCCCTGGCAGGCACTCGGGGGGATATGTGCTCTTTGGCGGGCTAGCACTTTGATCCTGTTGCTTCAGCCGCTGCTTCAACCTATGCAGGTGTATCAATGGCAACGGGGGCGACACGGTCTTTTGACGGGGATGCTACGATCTCGGTTGGGACTATGATCATGACCCCCTAGGGCCCTGCAGCTGAAAGTTGCACGTGGGAAAGTTGCATGCGGGGCAGGCTAGCCTAGGCCCGACGGAGGGATCCGTCGACTGAAGATGTTGGCCCCACAAAACACATGGCGGGGCAGCCGTCTGGTGGCTGCTGAGGGAACACTCTCTGAGACACTGACCCTACCCCCACAATCGTACAGGCAGACTGCAATGGATCGAGAACGTTATCAGAGACCACATAATAGGTATTGCCTAGATAATTGAAGAAAATCACCATTGCCTGGCTACTGGCCCGGGCGAGCAGTACCCAAGCCTCCAAACCCCCGAGGAGAGTCGAGATTCTAATCTCATGTAATTATAGCTTCTAGTCATGACCCTACCCATATTCGGAGTTCATCAGTTTCCAGCTTGTGCAGTTCTGGATATCAAATCATTCAGTTTCGATTTCAATATTCAAGAAAAGAGAGAAAATTCAGTACTAAAAAGGAAAAATAAACCGGGAGAAGAAACTTACTGAAGCTGCTCAGTTGAAGATCCACGGAAAGGAAGCACGGGATGATCAGAAATGCATGTGCCATGACATTGTTGAAGGAAATTGTTTTGGGGAATGATTTGCAGGAGATTATGCTGCTGCTTTTGCTCCTTCTTCTTGCTGGCCTGTTCGTGATGCTCATAATCACTTGATTGCACAGTAACGAAGTTAATAAATCATTGTTCACCTGAAACTGAGTCCATAAACCATCGTGACACAGAAGCTGAACCCATGAATCATCATTGCCATCCTCATTATCTTCTTTGCAAATTCTGGAATTCTGCCGCGGATCAGCCAACTTCAACTCAGGAACACCAAACATTGCAGAAAGATTATAAGCATTGGGCAGCGATATGGTGTGCATTTATAGGATTTTTGAACAGGAAATTGTTGCAAGGAAAAACGCAGGCAATTTCATTGCATTTTCTTGCTGCTCTGTCTTTGTTGACTGCGATACGTCTGCAACGGGTGGACCTGGAAATGAGAGCAGTGTTATGAGCCTTGGACTCTGTGAGTCACTCGTCTTTCCCAAAATAACCTTAGACTCGGCCAATATGCCCAAATTCTGACCCTTGTGAATGGCGATTAACTCAGGAAAAATAAAAAAACTCAGAACTCTGCGAGGTCATTGATATCTCCCAAATCCTTGATATTTTCCTTTTCCATGTTGATGCGTGTTAGTATTAGATCTATGCGCCGGAGATTCGCGATTCCCGAGAAAATCTCACGAACCGTTCGCGGTGGGTTCGGGCACGCGTACAGAAGCGTGTAAAATCCGCATTGGGTACGTAAATTATAATTTTTCGTTCGATTTTTCAACTCTCAACGAGAACATTCATTGCCGATTAAAATCTTACCTATTTTTCCTGCAAATCGCGTCAATTCTTACCTGTTTCCTGCAAATTGCATCTGCCCAATACCTTTTATTTACAAACGCTCCTCCTATTCCGCCATTGATAGGGATTTGGATGCTTCCGCACTCTCCAAACGCTTTGTTTCTCTTTCAGCTTTAAAATTTTTTGCTTCATTTTCAGTTTTTCATTTGCAGGCAATGACAAAGAAGACGATAAACATTTTTTTTGATGCAGGGGTCTCGTCTTCCCAGTTTGATTTGGGTGACTGGGTAGGAGACTTGCCTTATCGGATTTATCTGTTGATGCTTAGAGAATGAGTTGTTACCTTTACAGAATGCGCTGCACATCTATCATTCTATACTTTATTATTCTATATTTTTCAGTTTCTACATTTTTTATCATTCTATATTTTTCAGAAAATCGATCGTTTCCTTCTAGCGCAATCTGGACGGGCTTGCCAAGCCTGCGTAAGCACGCATTGCGAGCGGTTCTCTTCGATCCATAATTCTAGTTTTTGTTCTTAAAAAATTTGGATGATATTTCTTCCGTTTTTTAAATGTCAGCCCTACATGCTTTACCTTTGTAATCTTAGTGCACAATTTTTCTGCCCAACGTTCGCTCTTGGTTCTCACTTGTTATTTTCCGCTTCTTTCCCTCGTTGCTGTAAAGATTTCTCTCCATCTCTATCCTGATTCGTGAGCACGAAATCCCTTTTTCTTCCCCTTCCGTCTTGCTCTTCCAGTTTGCGTGAGAAAACGTTCCTGTCTGATCTTTAGTAGTGGATTTTAGTGGATTTTCGTATCAATTGAGTTGCCTATTTTGCTTAGATTTTCCTGATCTTTACTTTTCGTTTTAGTTTATTCAGATGATTTTAGAGAAAATATTTTTATTTAGTGGATTGGTTTCATATTTTTATTCATGGGCCATGGCCATCTCATGTTGCGTCTCTGGTTTCAGGTAATGGCCATGATTTCGGCATAAATGCACAACCTGTGGCCGTCATTCCAGCCAACCATTAATGCACAACTTGTGAGGGAAGGGAATCAGTTGGTAACAAAACTGCTTTGAGGCTTCTCTCCCTCTGCAAGTGCAAACAGAATAGTTCGAAACATACATTTGTTCAAAGTTCAAACAAAATTTCAGCACCATATCCTTCCCAAATCTTTTTAGGAAGCCCTAGTCAACATTTGCCGTCAAACATGCAAGAGGCATGAACTCAACCCACAACAACAAATTCGAAAACTCCAAAGACCCCCCCTTTGAATCTCTTGCTATCCCAACTTTATAAAGCAAGCCCATAAGTCCAAAACATGTCGTAAACTTGCGGAAAGCATTATTAACAGCATAGAAGCAGATAGAGCTCTGTGAAAATGGTGGTGGGGAAGGGATTCCTGCTGTAAAAATCTGATAAACTTTATCGGCTTATATGCTTGGTATTAGTTTTTTACGAAATTGTAGCAATATTTTTTCTAATGGCACAACCTATTGTTGATTTCATCTTTTATGTTGATAAAGATAAGAAATTTATGTAATTTATGAAAATATGGTATAAAAATTGATAGCTCTCTTGATTTTTATAATGCTCAGTTACTTCCATTGATTCTAAAGAGATGAATGCTATAAATACCCCATTGCATATGGCTGCATATGCATTAAATATTAAGAATATGGCTGAATATGCATTAAATCCAACAAGGACTTGTTTCGATTTTGATTTTGATGTAAGAATAGGCTTCAATTTACTAAAGGACATATAAAAGCATTTAAATATGAAGATGCTATACTTGATATGGATAGAATAGCTCAAGAAGATCTAGTTGGATGGTGCAGTTTGCATGGTGGAGATAGTATCAGATACTCTTAGATTTCAAACTTTAGCAGTGAAGTTTCTTTCTCAGATTAGTTTTTTTATTAAACATATAACAAATATTAATACGTATTAATTTTCTTAATTAATTTATGAAATGTGATGTTTGAAAACTTGAAATAGTGATGTATTATACATCATGCATTTTTTAAACACCATAATTAATAGGCTATTAGGTCTTAAGTTTCAAATGAGTTTGTTTATTGATGAAGTTTTGAATAATTTATAAAATGAATTTTTTAACAATGCAAAAATTTATTCTCATTTTTATCATTTATGTAGGTTGCATCTTTTTCTGAAAGAAATTGGTCAACATATTTTTTCATTTATCGGATCAAAAGAAATAGTCTAACTCCAAAAAGAGTTGAAAAATTAGTATCTCTTCATAGCATGATTAGATTGGAAGAAAGAAAGGAAATAAAATATAGGCAATCACCTATTCTTTGTTGGGATGTTAATCTAGAAGATGATGATGTTCCAATAGTTGATGATAGAGAAAGTTATTCTACTGACTTAGTTAATGTTCCTGGAGCAATGAATCTTAATATTGATGATTCAATCCTTGATGAAGATGATTGCCATGCAAATGATATTAATGACATAGAACAAAATGAAGCAGGTTTTACAAATTTACTCTTTAGAGTAGAGCTACAAATTTACTTTTTAGAGTAGAGCAAGGAGAAAATATAGGTTAAAATTAGAATTTGAACAATGTGACAATTTCTAAGCTTTGGCAAGAAACTCTTTATCATATATATATATGATAATGCTAAAATATTTTATAATACACATGAGACTCAATACTTAATGTTTCATTGCAATCTTTTATGCAATTTTTAAGCATTAACAATATTTTGAATTTACATTGTACTTGTTCTATATTCTACAATGTTTTTTATATGATATATGTGATTTAATTTTTTAAAAAAATTAATATATTTAAATTTTCTCTATCACGTCCTCGGCTACGAACCCGTCCCCACTTTTTTTTGAGGAACACGTACCCAACACGTTCAGAATCACGAATCCTGGATTCCTCGCTTCCACAAATCGGATTCTTTTGATGCATAGTATTAGATATATTCTTAAAAAATGGGTATTTTGAAGGTTGAATGATAGAGAAAAAAAAATCACGTTGGCCGACGCGGTTCTAACAGATCTGCGCGTTTCAGCCGCAGATTAGGCCCTGGTGGCCCTTCGCGTTCTGGATCTGGGTGGATCCGTAGCCGTTACAGCCCAGCATGCGGCGCCAACACGATGCCTCGCATTTTATGTAATTCACGTAACATGCCATCCAGGATCCCCGGGTTTCTGCACAGGGCATTCCTTGGGATAGTAGAGCGTCTTCAGAAAACACTTGCCTCTACCTAGGCATACCGTGGATTCTCCTGCTTTGGCTCCTCCTCCACCCCTTGCTCCTGCTCTTTTGGATAGTTTTGCAAAATGAGTTCGTACACCTAAATAAGAAACTGCTGATCCTGCCAAGAGAATCGGGCACAGCAGAAGAAGAACAGCTGCTTGGGAGATTGCAGGCAAAGAAGAAGGTAAAGAAGAAAAGCCATTAGGGTGTGATGGTTCTGTGAGAGAGTGTTTTAGGGTTTTGTGTTGAAATGATAAATGAGATTTACTTGTGTAAAGGGCGGGCTATGTGTTGGTCTGAGAAAAAGTAAGTGTGGGTGCAATGTGTGAACAAGTCACGGGATTTGTTTGACCGTCATAGTTTCTCTGTTGTTTGTTCATCGTGCTGGCTGCCCGCTGCGGCATCCAATTTTCTATCCGTTTTGGTTGCAGGCAGGGGCTCTGAAGTGGAATAATTTTTGCGTTACAATGCCGGCACCCTAAAGCCTCATTCCTGGAGTGGAGTGCAGTGTTGCAGGTGCCGTCTTCTTTCTCAGCCGCGACATTGGCAACTTCGTCAACGTTATGCACCGTGTTACCGAAATTGGCAACTTCGTCAACGTTATGCACCGTGTTACCGAAATGGCCTGCTGGGAAGCGTATGCATGACGTTATGCACACAGTTGCATTACCGAAATGGCCTGTTGGGAAGCGTATGCATGACGTTATGCACACAGTTGCGTTACCGAAATGGCCTGTTTGGAATTTTAGTTACATGTCAATTTTGTATAAAAGCATAAAACTTTCTTTGTATCTATTTGTTGAATTCCTATGAATTAGATATAGGCATTTTAACTACTTTGCAACTATATGCTTAGCATGGGTGAGGTTGGTCTTAACACTTAACCCCCAAACTACAAATTGCATGCAAGTGCAAGGAGCAATAAAAATCATCAAATTTTAAAAAGAAATGCACTAGATGGTGAAAAAAAATGTCACAAAACAATGAGATAAAAATTTGAAAGTAAATTATAGTGATCCAAACATGATTAAAATAAAGAGATAGCGACGTAGGCCATCCAAACAACCGTTAAAATCTAAATATATAATTTATTATTATTTTAACTAATATATATATGTAATTATATGTATAGATATATATAGTTAAGCTCTCATTCTCAATATTGTCATAAGGTAACAGTAAAAGTATGCAAGACTATTCTTTTGAGCACGAGATTTGTATAGAACTTAATGAGGAGGATGAGCACGAGACTAGTAAACCACAACTTCCAGATTTTTTCTTGGGTTTTTTCTTAAGCTGCATGTCATTGGCGGGGGGGGGGGGGGGGG
>MNCI01000357.1:161107-237647 GCA_015680685.1 Gnetum montanum | reverse complement strand
GTGTCGAACCCCAAAAAGAGAATTTTATTAATCGAAAACAAAATTTACTACATAAGCTACTTCAAGACATATAGATTGAGGAAAGGAGGAGGAGAAACTGTGTTGACTGAGACTATTATAGAGGAAACGTGTTAAACTTAGCATTCTAGAGATCAACCATTCACTGAAATGTGTGTATCATTTCCAGGGTGTGGATTGTCGAATGAGAACAAAGGTGGGAGAAAGAGAAAAAAGGCCAAATGGTGTAGAAAACTGTGGCATAATTAGGAGACTTTCTTCTGAAGCGAGGCTTGATAATGGTGATTATTTGGATCTCCGATATGACTCCATTGCTGCAATAAGAAAAACAACTGGTTAGCATTCATCTTGAATTTTGGGGTTTGAGATAAAATTTGGAAGTGAACATGCCGAAGAATTTGCATTTTTTCTGAAGTAGTTAGTTGTAAGGAGTTTGAAATAATTGTCTTTTGAAAAAGTGTGGTACATCTACGTTTCCAAATAGTATATAAGATGATGGGCCTAAGGATCTTCCATAGGAAATGAGAGTTTGTGGACATGGTAGATAAGAAACCAAACATTACGGCCTCTTGAGTAAGAGTGCATGAGGGAAACACCTTAGAAGCCCATTTCCATGTAAGCTGAGCAAATGGGCAAAGCCAAAAAACATGGACAAAGGTTTCGAGGTCGGGTCATTACATAAAGGGCACTTAGGGGAGTGAATCCCAAGGTATGCTAAACGATAGGGAGACCTTGATGAAGAAAACACCAAAGGAATTGTTGAATTTTGGGAAGAGTCGGGACATGCCAAATTTGTTTAAAAAGAGAGATCCAAAAATCCTGTGATTCTTGTTTATTCCAAGAGCGATTACAGCGTAGAATGACTTCAGAAGAATCGTGTATTCTGAATCGTGTAACAATTGGAAGGGAACATGTGGCCGATAAGGAAAAATTTTGCATGTCATTGTTTCTAGAGTTATCATGGTCTTTAGTCATGGTGGACGCAGTCTTCTTGCTCCTCGTCATTCTGGCCCATTATCATCCCTGAACAAGGGAAGCCGTCTCCGATGCCTGCATTAACAAAGGCGGCACAGGCGGCGGCACCACAGGAGGCTGAGCTAGTCCTTGAAGCACCTTCACCACGTTGCTCATGGACGGCCTCCCATCGGCGTCATCCTGAACACACCACAACGCCATGCAAGCCACCCTCGTGACCTGCTCTTGGTCCATGCTCGCATCTCCCGCCAAGCGAGGGTCCATCACAACCCTGGCTTTTCCGGCGCTGATTTCCGATGCTGCCCGTGCAACAAAGAAGCGGGCATATCTTTGGTGTTGAGACGCAGAAAGAGAGAAACGTTGTGGGTGAGGGCATCATCGTGGCGGATATTGAGAAGGTCGCCGAACCAGTGGATGCACGTGGATGATCCGTTGGTGGCCATGGCGATGGTGAAGGCGGTGCAGGAGCAGCTGGCCAGGCACGCGCTCCTACACGAATTATCGGACATGAGCCCTCTTCCGTGAGCAACCCCTCGACTGGGCAGCGACCGGTGTTGGATTTCAACGAAATCGTCTCCGGCAGTGTTGCAGGCGAAGGGAGTGTTTCGTATGCAGCCGGCCGACCAGTCACGGGCGTCCCAGGCGCTCTGGTAACGGGGACGGTGACCGACGAAACAAGAGCAGGTGCCGACATTGTCACTGTTGCACGACGCGAATGCTCCGCACAAAGCATAGACGTCGCAGGCGCCGTCCACATGAGGCTCCACTGGTTGTCGTTGGAAGCAGAGCTTCTACTCTTAGAAAGCAGAGAAGCCTGCATCTGCCCAGCCGGGTGAACCCACGCGCGCAATAGAAAGTTCCTGCGCATGTCGTCGGATAACTCATAGACGAAGTATTTATAAAAACCGGTGCCCACATAGCGATATGGATATTGGTTTTGGTTCCATATCTCCGGGATTTTGCTGTATTTCTGGCCGTCCCAAACACCGCTGTCCCAATACGAGATGGAGCGGTTCCAGGTGAGCAGAAAAGTGCCGCTTGCATTCATGTGTAAGCAGAAGGGCCCCGTCGCAGGGTTCCATAGAGATTTCCAGGCACAGAGGCTCTGGTTGGTTCCTACCTTCATGTTGGGCAGCCATGTGTTACCCGGCTCCTCGAAACTCTGCCACAGCACTTCCGAACTGTTCTCCGCGGCCACTAACACCAGATTTCCGTCCTGTATCACCGCTGCGGCTGCACGTTTTGCGAAGGATTTGGTGGACCAAAGACAAGAACCGTTGCTGATTAGCTGCAGAGATGATTCATTTGTGATGGTCATGAATGTGGAGGATAGCAACTCTGCGGCAACAGGGTTGTCTCTATTCGCGACCCACGCTGCAGTGAAAGAGGCGCTGCTGGCATACCAGATTCCAACGTACCATCTCGGGCTCCGATTCAGGCTGCCCTTGCAATCGTCGCTGAGATTAAAAAATCCGAACACGAAATCTCCATTGCTGGATACTATGGTGCGCTGAGGTGTGAAGATTTCTCCTGAAAAGAATCGGTCCCTTGCAGCAGCTAAGTTTATCTCTAACAGAAACAAAGATGACAATAGCAGAACAAGCCCTGCATAGCGAGCAGGTCCGGCTGCCATGGTGATTGCAATTTACAGAGCAAGAAGAACAAGCAGCCATGTTCCAGCTATAATACAATGCCGTAACGTAAAGGTTGTCGAAAGATAGTTGAACTGTGCACTTTGAAACAAGGTTGTCCAGAACGTGTTAAGATTCTCTGCCAACATAAAAATGGAGCAAGCCACGTGATTAGATCTCAATCATATGAAGTTGTTTAAATAAACAATGGTCACATGGTCAACTTAGTTTGAGAATTGTCCATGAACAGGAAGCACAGGAAGCACAGGAATCATTTAGTATCGTTCCTTACAGCGTATAGCAGGTACTGTTTTAAACAATTAATTAGGCTTACCGTAACCTTGTTTATGTATGTGAGTTGTGTAGATTTCTGGAGTAGGTGTGAAAGCACAAATGAAATAAAAATCCGTCAATTCAACCAACCATTGACTTTCCAACTTCCAAGGTTCCATTACCAAATTAACAAACGTTTAGTTAAAACATGTAATGTCAGGAGGTTACATACCACATTGCATTGCTAAAAGAAAACTAGATTAAACTACGGTCGGCTTGCTAAAAGCATCAAACATGCAAAATTCATGCATCTGTGTCATGGATAACATTGTTATAAACATATACCTAATTCAGCATAAAATTAAGAATTTAATCACGTTATAAGGTTTGTTAAGGCATATGTTATCATATAAGAGAGAGATTTCTCACCCACGTAGAACCAACCTTAACCTTAGATCGCCAAGGTAAGGAGGCCTGGATTTTGTGACAGTCTTCTCAAAAATAAATCCCCACAAACAAAACTCTTCTTTTGCACTGGTGCACCACGTTAGCCATAATTTTAGACATAATAAGAAAAAGCTGGAACTTGATAATTCTTCCAATGGAAGGCTCCCCAGAACGTTAACTTAGCAGGTGGATGGCATGGGGCTTGACGTGAATCCAGCCCAAAACAATAATAAAATGAAATATTATGTTTAACAAATAATTTTGATCGGGAATCTCTCTCCCATAGAACACGGAAGCGCAATGAAATGGACAGCATAAAAAATGCATGCAGAGATCAAGTGCATGTTTGAGGCTCATAAAGAGGAACAGGAGGCCAGATTGTGTCTGCAACTATAATGAAGAGCAATTACGCAACAACAATCAAGACGGCACAAAATCCAATGCTTGGCACAGAATGCTAAACAATCACCACCTTCCAATGCTTCGCACAGAATGCTAAACAATCACCACCTTCCTCCGTGACTGTGCCTGTGATCGAATGAACGATTTCACACCGCCGACGGCAAGCAACCTTTATTTTTAAAATAAATAATAAAAAGGAAATCCGGCCTACATAAAGTATAAATACTAGGGCCGTCAGAACATACCATAAATCATGCAAATATTTTTTTATCTCATTATTACCAAAAATTTGATATATAAATCTTGTTATTCCCTGAAAATATTTGACTTAAATACTTTTATTGATTGTGAACGAACATTGCCAAATTATAGATATATATTATAAATATATAACTAAGGTAGTGATGGAGCTTGGAAGTGATCATTTAAACATAAGAAATTTAAAAAATTCTCTATATAAGGTAGTGATGGTGCTTGGAAGTGATCATTTAAACATAAGAAATTAAAGAGATTCTATATATAGTTATACATCATTCTAATCTAATTTTTTGAAGGTAGTTGTTAAGTTATAGATTGTTTTTCTAAAGTTATAAATAAGTTATAAAACTATATATCAAAAATAGAGTAACTTGTAAGATCAAAGAATCCATTATTCAATGACTAACAACACATTAAAATACACCATGATTGATTGATGTTCAAACTTGCATAATGAAAAAAAATACATAATGGCAAATGTTTTGACATCCACAATAGTAAAATTGCATAATAAAAAATAGAGTAACTTGTAAGGCCAATAGGAGGTTATAATGTTCTTCAATATTTAAAGTCCTAGTTGAATACATATTAAAAAATTATTAACTAATTATAACATTATTGGTTTAAAAATATGTAAAATGTAACACAACCATGCAACATACTAGTTTGTTATGGATTCCAAGTTGCCTTCAATTAGTAACCTCCATAACTTCTTCCATGGTTCCAAAACCTCCTAGTAATCATTAAATAATATAATGCTAATTGAACTAAAATATATCAAATATTACATAATAAAAAAGAATAGAATAAGTTCCTAGTAAAGCAAGAAAAGGATTTGAGTAGTCTATCATCAATGCTTTCCTCTCATGCATATTATTAACAAATTGAATGTCACTAATCAATTTGCCAATGATCTGTGTATAGCAAAAAACATAAGAAAATATATAAATTTTGAATAATATAGTCACAATTATAATATAGCAATAAACAAATAACAAAATATATTCTAAGAATGTTACTTATTTAGATGCTCACAATTTTGGTATCACCTGTTATTGAAGATACAAATGCTAATCAAATAATCTTCAAAATATAAACAAATGAGTTTGTTAGAAAAATAACTAAAAAATGCAAAGCTAGCTTATTAAGCAACAACATTTCCTCTATGATTAGAAATAGTTTGAGCTACCACACTTGATGGGACGCGATATCGCATGGGCCATGATATCGCGTACGTGATATTGCGTCTTCCCCTGCGATATCACGTATGCGATATCGCAGTTCATCGCAATGTCTATAAATAAGAAGCGGCTCTCCCTTGTTTCATTATTAGGAGTTAGATTGTAGCTAAACTCTGGTAGTTTGATCCCTCCAGAGTTAGATTATTTTCCAGTGTCTACCCGCAGTGTGGTGAATGTAATCGTACGGCATCCTTTATTCGAGTGTGACGTACTTGGACACGCACATGACCGAAAATAAAGATCGAGATTACTTCTTCATTGCAGCATTCATTTTGTTATTTATTTATTTATTTAATTGTTATTTACTGATTTCCTAATTAGTTTCTCTCATCCTTAAACTCCTAGTAACGCGGAATGAGTATGACTTGATTACGAGCATTTAAGTGTGACTACTTGGTAACCCAGTGGCGTACCTAGGATCTGCGCTTGGTAATCCCAGTGGTAGTCATGCACGAAGTCCAAGATGTGTATGGATAATCAAGGAACGGTTGCTCATCGCACTTACGCTAGATTAGATTTTCTTACCCTTTCTCTCCTAGGTTAGCTTAGTTAATATTATCTTCCATTGCCTTTAGGAGTAGCGTTAGATTAGGAACACATCATACACCTCACTTTGGACTAAACCATATGTGACAAATATAATACTAGTCCAAGTGGGAAGACAATGAACTGCGACGATCTAGGTGCCACAACTAGTCCATCTGCAAAGTTTGATTGGATCGCACGTGAGAACGCTTGTATTCGTATGGTTGAGTGTAGGGGTATCTCGCCACTCATCATTGACGCCGTTGCCGGGGACGGTGCTAGTTATCTAGATTAGTTATATCATACAAGGTCGCTATATAAGGACTTAATGAAATATCTTTTAGAAAATAATAATAAGTAAAAGTCACACATAATTCACACACAACTTCACAACAATGCCTCTCCTACAAGATTACAATAACACCACACTTAGTGAGGAAGTTCATTAGAGAACCAACGAACTATATGACGATGAAGATTGAAGTATACAACTTGAAGCAGGGGTTTCTTATAAACATGAACAAAAACAACGTCATCCCAACACACGAAGACATAACTTACAAGATGATGATGAACCCCTATTGGCCATTACAAGCTTAACGAAAATGCAAGAGGCTGTTCAAATATCATGTGGGCATTATAAAGAGAGCCAACTACCCAGGCTCGATTTAAATAACTTTCCAAAATTTTCAGAAGGCTATGACTTAGATCCGCATTAACATTTACAAGCCTTCTACAATGCTTGCACATGGAATAACATTGATAATGGCTGGCAAAAACTTAAGCTCTTTCCGATGACACTTGTTGATCAAGTGAAAGTATGGTATAGATTATTAAAACCAAATTTAATACGATGTTGGTCAACAATGGTAGAAGTCTTTAACAAAAAATATCAAACCTACACAAGAGTGTCAGCCTTGAGGAAACAAATCCAAGGATGGAAACAAGCACAACATGAACCCTTGGACATGGCCTTAGAAAGATATTATTCACTGTTAAACAACTGTCCAGGCCATGGGTTTTCCGAGGAAAGGCTAATGTACCATATCATTGATGGGCTACGTAATGAAACAAGAGAGACCTTAGGAATATATGCCCAAGGTCAACTATATGAACTACGGACCCATCAAGTCCAAGAGCTTATTAAGCGGGTAGCAAAAGAAGAAGGAGAATTAGCTAGATGGGAGAGTGTTGAAAAACATCAGCGGGACCAAAATCTTAACTCAACAAAGGTCCATGATCCTAAAAAGGAGAGATCAAAAAATCTCAAGGTGGAAACGTCATCTTTGCCAATACAACAATCGTGAGAAGAAGTCGAGGCAAAGATCAATAAAATGTTGGAATGGATGTATCAAAAGTGTGGAGAATATATCAGCACCATTGGAGATAGAATTTTGACAACCCAAGAAGCAAGACAAAACATTAGACATTCAGAAAGAAGGGATAAAGAAAATAAGCACTCAATTGCCAATCATACATATGAATGCAACATATGCCTGTATGATCACCCCAAAGGCCAATGCCCAATATTGTTACATCTACATGAGCATTGGGAAAACACGCTACATCTAGAGTTCGTACGAAGGTACACTGGTCGATCACAGTGGGAACAACCCCAGTCATGGGGGAGACCACCCTTAGACTGGAGGCACCCTTCATATTTTCTGAACTTAAATGCTTATCATGTTCAACACCCTATTTCTCCATTTGGGCCAACATACTCTATCTCACCAAAATACTATCAGCCCATGCCTCCAACATAGCCGCCACCTTGTGCACCTTATATTCCTCCTAACTTTCAGCATTCTCATCCTTTTCGTCCTTCCACAATGCCACCAGCTATTCCTAAGGTGTTTGTGCCACCGCAACAACCCACGAACAACACTTGTGCTACTACTTCCAACAGCAGTGACAAACCTCAACAACATCAAAATTTCCCCTTCTTTAAACACGGTCGTAAGAAGGGACAACCCAATTCAGAGGCCACTATATCTTCCAACTCAATACAAGTCCCACACTGTGATGCACCCTTACCTTCAAACCCAATGCCTCATGTAACTTTATCAAGGCCACCAACTAACACTCTGACAACCATACGGCCCAATGAACACAACCATGGGAGGCATCAACCTAATCCTTGCATACCATCTAACAGTCACAAACATCATAGTGGGTCAACTCGTTATCTAGGAACTACATCGTATGAAGTGCTCCACTATGCTTATTATAATCAAGTGTGTGAACCCCGAGGGGTTAGGTATAGACCAGTCCCAATACTTCCAACATGCAAGGATCCTAATCTTCCATTTATTAATCCTTGCCATACTCAACCGTTTAGCTATGGGGGATACCCCCCATTCTAATAACAAGCAGGATTAATAAATATTTTTCATTTTCTTTAATTTTACAACTTTTTATTTTTCAGTTTTTTATTTTTCAACTTTTTGTTTTATCTTTTTATCTTTTTGTGTTTTTGTCTTTTTACGTTTTTGTAAGTAATCTCATCTATGAATAAAACACTCATGTGGATCGTTGGTTGAGGTGTGTTCTATGTTATTAAGTCATGAGTGAGCAATTATTTCAACAGTGAAGCCATTACACCCACTCATCCACTCTACAAATAAGAGGTTCTATTCGAGGGTACAGTGATATTCTTGACATTTTTAAAACTTAAAATCTTGTGTTCATTGTGCCTAGAATGAAGAAGGATGGACCAAGAGGGAATGATTAGGGTGTGACATTAGGGTGTGAGATCAAGGGAACTTGCATATTCTCTTTGGTGATGTTTGTGGGAGTTGTCATGCAATGTGGTTGTACTAAGATCCTTGTAGATCTAACAAAAATTGGGAGTAAGAGTAATTAAAAGGACACTCTAAATCAAATGCTGTTCTAGGGGGGTCCCACTAGAAAGACATGCACCCATGCCTGAAGGTTGGTAGCTTCTCTAGTTTCAGTAAAGTGGAAAAAAAGAAAGAAAAAAGAGAAAAAGAAAAACAAAGTGCCACAAAACAAAAATCACTCCTCCCTTGTATAATACACCAAGTGATCGTACGCCTTGTTTTTATGATACTCTCATAGTTGCTTATCAAGGGATGAAACAATGCGATGTCACTGATTAGAAGGATGGACTTGGTCCTAATCTTGGAACGATGGGTTAATGACACGTTAATCATGCTTTACACGTAGGATTCACTGTGCCCTGGGTCAGTTACCTCATGTCCCAATCTCTACGATCCCTTTCTATAGTTTGTCTCATCTCTCTGTTCATGTAATTGTAGCTCGTGTCCTATGTAACATAGAATTTTCATCTCATTTCGGTGATATTTACATGTGTGTGTTTTGTGGAGTTAGTGTGGATTACATTTAACCCTTCTAGTGCCCATGAACACTTTAAGTGTGGTTACACAAGGGAATTATAGGTTGAAACTTGCTTTGGGGAGGATCCACTTGTGTAATTTTTCGTAATCTTCACTGATTATCTAGCTCACACACACCATTTCTTACCCTTAGCTTAATTTTTCAATTGATTTCCTTTCCCTACTATTATCCCTCTATAATTTCAACATTCCAATGTACATACCCTTTTTCTTACCACCCAAGGTTTTATTGCTAAAATTCACATCATTATCATTCATGGTGCCTTTTAGATTAATGAAATTACCCTAGAACATTTTGATTATAGCCAATGTCCTCAATTTTCAACATTAATTTCAAGAAAATTCTTTAAAAATTCAATATTTCCTTGGTGTCTCACATCACTAGGGATGAGATATCGCATACACGATATCACGTCCCATGGGATATCACGTACACGATGTATCATACACGATATCGTGTCCCCATTATCTATAAATAGGTACCCCCTCCGCAACACTTAGCATCATTTTTCCATTTCTATGGTGGGGAGTTGTTGAAATTTTTCTTTGCGACTTACGATTGCGTAACGCTTGCTTTTCCACTCATATCTCGCTCACTGGTGCTCCGATTTTAATTCCGTTTGAACCTGCTTGAACTCGGAGTGTTTAGTTTAGTTGTGGGGGAGAGAAACTTGCCGAAAAGTGCCTAAATATTTTGAAATTTATCATCATCCAAAGGACATCTCTACGTAGGCTATTTCGGAAGTGTTAAACCTTCTGAGTACAGGGCCACACGTTGCTCGGTTATCCACCTGTTCAAACCCTGATGTGTGAAAGGATTGGTTGGAGAAGGCTTATGGCAAAGACAAAGCTTTTGGTGAATTGACGACGGAAGAGAGAGTTTATTTTAAAATTGGAATATATCACCTCTTCCCCATAAAAGGCTTAAAAAGAATATCTACGTATGCGGCTAGAGGATGTGCAGTGTTGATGGGAAAGGTTAACGCTAACCTTCCCCATCTATATTTAATAGAGATCCTAAGGCAGTTCGAAGAATGGAAGATAGGGAAGATGGCACTGCCTTTCCCTTGTCTTATCAAAAAGCTATGCCAACATGCTGGTATTCAGGGATACATAAATGACATCCTCTGAAAAGCCCATACTACTTCTTAAGCTGAATTGCTAAAGGCGCCAGCTCCAAGAAAGAGCACTAGCAAAGAGCTGAGACCCGAAGAAGAAGAAGAACAGATGATTGGACCACCTGCAACTAAACTTGCAAGGACTAGCCAACCTCTAGCCACAGGTCCCAGCCAACAACAAGAAGTAGGGCCTAGCACCAACCGAAGGTCAACCGAACCCTCTCAATGAAGGAGGTATGCACTATTCGCCAAAAGTTAGCAATTGAGATAAGCGCATGGCAGAATGAGGCTAAATGACATGAGAAACTGAAGGAGCACTTCCATGATCAGGTGCGGATGTATAAACAAATCATAGAGAAGGAGATCCACATGGCCAAGGCTCAAATCAACACTATCAGTGCTCAACACACTGATTGGAGGGCCATATTGGACACCTACGCCTTTGTCCACCAAGCGGAAGTTAAAAATTGGGACCTGTAGATTTAGGACTTGACAGAGTATATGGAGTTGGCAAACCTCAGATATGCCAACCTTGCCATGTTAATAGTAGGATGGTTGAGAATAGAGCTCGAGTAGCAGGTAGCTTCCACCCACATAAAATATGAAGCAGAATTTACAAAGCATAAGAAGCTAGCAGAAAAACTAGACATTGCAAATTCTAAACTTGAGGTGGTAACAGTAAGCTACCAAGGATAGAAAGATGTTGCAACTGACTTGGCTTGATGGCTAACAGATCTTCACGAATACAAAGACAAAGCCAGAGCCTATGAGGAGGAATGGCAGGTGTTCACAGCGTGGTATGTCAAAGCCAACCAGATGTTCCTACAACTACCTTGTCCGTGGGAAGTGCTGACTCCATCAAACATTGGAACACTAGTATGGATGACAAAAGATCCTTGGACTGAAGAGGAGAAGCTTCAGGCCATACTTCAAAGCCATCAAGCTTCAAAGCCTAGGGCACATGACAAAGGGAAAGCTCCCATGGAGGAGCCACCGCCACTAGGAACTACATGAGTTCCAATTTTTTCTAGTTGTAGTATTTTTTCTATGTTGTGTCTCCCCACACTACAACATCATTTCATTTGTTTTTCCCATCTAATAATCCCATACCTATCCACTATGTAATCACTGTAACTCAAGGATGAGTTTTTATTCAGTCGTGGGGGTATGATGGGACATGATATTGCATACGCGATATCACAATCCGTCACAATGTGTATAAATAAGAAGAAGCTCTCCCTTGTTTCATTATTAGGAGTTAGATTGTAGCTAGACTCTGGCAGTTTGATCCCTCTAGAGTTAGATTATTTTGCAGTGTCTGCCTACAGTGTGGTGAATGTAATTGTATGGCATCCTTTATTCGAGTCTGACGTACTTGGACATGCACATGACCGAAAATAAAGATCAAGATTACTTCATCATTGCAGCATTCACTTTGTTATTTATTTATTTATTTAATTGTTATTTACTGCTTTCCTAATTAGTTTCTCTCATCCTTAAACTCCTAGTAACACGGAATGAGTATGACTTGATTACGAGCATTTAAGTGTGACTACTTGGTAACCCAGTGGTGTACCTAGGATCTACGCTTGGTAATCCTAGTGGTAGTCATGCATGAAGTCCAAGATGTGTATGGATAATTAAGGAATGGCTGCTCATCGCACTTAGGCTAGATTAGATTTTCTTACCTTTTCTCTTCTAGCTTAGCTTAGTTAATATTATCTTCCATTGCCTTTAGGAGTAGCGTTAGATTAGGAACATATCATACACCTCACTCTGGACTAAACCATACATGAAAAATATAATACTAGTCCAGGTGGGAAGACAGTGAACTGCGACCTAAGGTTAACGATCTAGGTGCCACAACTAGTCCGTCTGTGGAGTTCGACCGGATCGCACGTGAGAACGCTCGTATTCGTATGGTTGAGTGTAGGGGTATCTCACCACTCATCAACACTCATGAGGCCAATGCTACTTCCTCAAATTAAATATATATTTCTTACAACTTATATAAATAAAAACAAAGTGAAAGTAACAAAAGTCTATAAGTTTTGTCAAACATACCTAGAAAACTAAAAATAACTACTATTACCATCTCTAATCCAAGTTTTATAGTAGCATTTTAGTAATCATTACTCTTATCAAGGTTTCTTCCACAAATTTTTTTTAAAAATTTTCTATCTAAAAGGTTTTGTTTCAACTTGTACATGCATGTATGATTAATTTTTCTAAACTTTTTCTTTTTACTGAATCTAGAAATGTTGACCATTTATTTAGAGTTATCAATAGAATTTATTTACTTGAATAACACAGATGCAACTATTTATGATCTACTAAATATACATTGTTATATTATGACTAAGCACTTCTACCAATGGGAGATAACATTTTTGTAGGATATAAAATTATTGCACTTAAGACACAAGACACTTGAACAAATAATCCATAATAACATGTTATTGAAAATATAAAAGGAGACAATGTTATAATGTAGTAGCTTCTTGTCATATCATTATTTAATTTAACATGTGTACTTTTTTCTAACCATCATTACATTGCTAAAATAAAGTCTAATCAAATGGATTTAATATATGAAAGAAAAAGTTCATTCATAATGAAAGATTATAGATTGTTTTAAGCATAGTTAGATGATTCACTATAATGTATTCATAGTAGCAACATCTAACATTATCTTCATTGAATCTACATCATTAATATTAGATCAAAATACATGTTCATAATCATAGATTCGATCTTCTTCTTGAGCATAATAATAGCACTATATCTAGCTTTTATTGCATTCAAAAGTAAAAGTCATCCAATAATATATTCATATATCTATCATATCATGGATTACAATTACAATATTACCATGTGAAATATAATGATTTATGTCTTTTCCTACCTGATGAGCAATAGGTGCCCCATAAGCTCAACCATACAAATCACAAGTGTTCATGCACAATTTGGTTGAATTCCATAGATGGAACTAGTTTTGGCATATAGATTGTTAAGCATTGATTTGCAGGACACTATCATCCCACTTGGACTAGTGGTAGCTTTGTCACGTATTTAGTCCAAAGTGAGACATATGATTGTTGATTTTGTTTTGACCTTATGTTGGTTTTGATGAGCTAGTAGGTTTGTGAGTTTTGTGTGCATGTGTGGGGACTATCCTAAAGAAAGGACATTTTTGAGACTATGGTTGAGATCTACTAGCATTATCATTCACATGTATGTTCACAACACAAGTGACATTCTTATATTGATGTTGTGGTGCCACTCCTTCTTGTGTTATTGATGGTGACATATGTTGGAGGGAAGTATGAGAATATTGAGGATATGATAAAGGATCAGAGGTTCAAGGTGGTAACCCCATAGGAGATGTTGCAAGTTGATGATATTTGAGATAGTGGTAGTAGTAATTTGAGGTAGAGGAAGTAGAACCATTAAGGGAAATAGATTGTTTAACATAGTATTTAGATGGGTTTGATTGACAATAAGGGTATTTCTAGTTTGATGATGGCATTCTCCATGACTATGGGTTTTTCCACTATGGTTGATAGTAGTTTTGAGGTTGATAAGAAGTCCCATTGGAATAGTATAGTTGGTGGTAGGACTGTCTATAATTACCTTGTGAGTAAGGTAATTTCCTAGGCATTTTCTTTTGTATGAACTTGGGGTTCAAAGAAAAATCCCCATACTCATGTAGATGTAACATAATTGGGCAATAACCTTTTGGATGGTCATATTGGTAGATGTCACATCCATCATCCTCTTCTGAAATTAAGTCTATAGTCTCTTCTCCTATAGCTATTTTTCCTTTTTGTCGATAAGTGTTCCTACTTATTTATTGGTTCTTTTTCCTCTTTTTTTATTGATTACTTGTTTCGTTTTTTCTTATCCTCTCTATTATTTTCATATAGGCTATAACTTTTTCATTCATCAACTCCCACATCTTATCTATCCTTGCTTCAAGCTCAGTGATAGAATTTTGTATTAGCAAGGTTTGCTGTGAAATCACCTTGTCAAAAGCTACCTCTTTTTCTTCATTATAGATATGGACCCCCTTCTTTTGAAGAGTTAGATCCTAGTTATATTCCTCTACATTCTCTCATTTACATAGCTCTCCTTCCTCTTTTACCACCTACTCAACTAGCCTTTGTATTTAATGGACTTTCAATTTGGATAACTAACCTTGGGCATAAATCCCAAGGGCCTCCCTCATTTTATTATGAAGCCCATCTATGATGTGGAAAAGCTAATCTTTTAGAGAGGAATAATGGCTTAGACATCTATGTAGTAGAGAATAGTATCTGTCCAAGGCCATATCCAAGGGTTCATGTTTTCCTTGCTTTCATCTTTGGATTTGATTTCTTAGGTTGAACACTTGGATAGGTTTGGTATTTTTCATTGAAGAGCTATAGCATTGTGGATCATTGGTGGATTGAATCAAGTTCCAATGATCTATACCAACTTTCAGCTTCGTTTATTAGTGTCCTAGGAAAGATCTTAAGCTTTTGCCACTTACTTTGAATATTTTGCAAGGCATAGGCATCATGGAAGGCTTGTAAATGATGTTGTGGATTAGAATTATAGCCTCCCTGAAATCTATAAATGTTGTTCATATCAAGTCCTTTGATGTGGCTTTCCATTTTATGCTTGTGAAGTATTTGAACTACCTTCCTGATCTCTATCATGCTCCAAGTAGCCAACAAGGGCTCATCACTCTTCGACATGTCATGATGGTAATCTATATCTCTATTTATCTAATAGTGGTGGTCTCATCTATGCTCACTTTGATGGCTTCCATCTTGTCTTCAACTTCTATTTCTATCTCCATCTTGACCCTCTAGTGAAGCTCTATCTCTATACCTGTGTTCATTGTCATCACAACTAGATGTTGAAGAGAAAGAGGAAGATGGTGAACTGGGAGGATCACCATGTCTCCTATATTTCTCACTATAGTCCTTATGTCTTTTAGGTTTGGAGGATGTCTTAGGCCTTGAGGTCCTCCTTGTTCTAAGACTTACTCCATCTCCTCTTAGATTGCTTGCATTAGTTGAATAGAGTCTTTGTGTGTAGTAAGGATCCAAATGAGCATATGAAACCCCTGCTTGAGGTTGTTCACTCCAATTCTCTTTAGTATATGTCCTATCATTTCTCTTACAAGTGTTTTCATCATATGATGCATTATTGGTCCTATGTGAAAAAGACATGTTTTTAATGTTTGTGACTTAAAATATTAATATTTTCCAATAGATAGATCATTAATACCTATATAGTGATTGTTTATAATATAACTAATTTAGATAACTAGCACCATCCTTGGAAATGATTCCAATGATGAGTAACAGGTACCCCCTATGCTCAACCATACAAATCACAAGTGTTCATGCATGATCCAGTCAAATTCTATGGATGGGACTAGTTGTGGCATCTAGATTGTTAAGCATTGATCGAAGAACATTATCTTTGCACTTGGACTAGTGGTAGCTTTGTCATGTATGATTCAATCTAAAGTGAGGCATATGATTGTTTATGTTATTTTGGCCTTATGGTAATCCTAATGATAATAGAGAAATTAATTATTTAATCTAATTAACAACGAGAAGATAAAATCTAAACTAATGTAAGGGCAATGAGTGCCTATTCGCAACTTGCTATACACATCCTGAGCCCATGTATCCACTATTGAGATTACCAAGTATTACACTACTGGGTGAACCAAACAATAATGCTGTTGGGATTACCAAGTGAACATGTGTTTATACTTGCAACTGGTCATGCTTATTCCACCAATTGATTAATATGCATGAAAATGTAAATATTGACCAAGTACATGGAGAGTAAATTGCATGAAAAGTAAATCTAATCTAAGTTAAAGTATTTCAATGAATATGAATAAAGTTTGATCTTATTGCTATTCATGGAATGTGTCTAGGTATAATGCCACTCAAATAAGATGTACAACTAACTCAAATCCATACTATAGGAACTCATTGACTATTAGATAAAATCATGAAATGAAATTGCAAGAGTCTACCTACAAAATGACTGAAATGTGCCTCATATATGGTGGGTACTCGCATATTTATAGGTGAGGAAAGACAACACATCGATGCATATGCATTACCACATCAACCCATGCATCAATGGGGATGCATTAATGTAGCTCAGTTATAGCTTATGCAACATTGCAAATGCGATGTAGTAGCCAATTGAGATGAACCAATAGGGATGCTACAATATAGATGCAATGTAGCACCAATGATATAGCATCTTTGATATCTCAGCCAGTTGATGATTCAACACTACCTGCCCTACATACAAGACAACAACTATGGCGACGATTAGCATTATGGATATAACAAAACTAATATTTGACTACTAACTAAAAATTATTTCTCAAATAAAATATATATATATATATATAAATTTTAATGATTATAGATAATTTTTAATAGTTAATTAAAAAATAATAAAAGAAAGAAACTAAATAATTACCCTGCTTTGAAAGATTTTAAGATGATCATTGATGCATTAGAAGTATGAGATATTTAGAGAATTATCAAATTGAAATTTTAGGGAGTGTTACTAATTGAAATGAAACCTATAACTTGATTATAAAATATAATTTAGAGAAAAAAAGTGTTAAAAATATTTACTAAGTCAACACATGTTTGGTAAGTTACTAGGATGACTTCCGATGCATTTCTTAGGAGGCAACAAGGCTAGTATATCAACAAACATAACATATGACCTTAAGCCCAACATGGTCTAAATAGAATGAGAAGAAAACCTTTTTTAAAATTTATTTATGATATTAATAACTTATTTAAAGTTGGCAATAGTTTACATCAAGATTTTTTAAACATTTCTTGAAAGGATGGTGATGAGTCATGTTTTGATTGACTACATTATCGTAGCATCGACACATCAATGTTGATGTAGGGTAAGCTATGTTGATGCATGACCATGAACATAGAGATAATAAAAATCTATATAAATATGTGCATTAACTACATTTATGTCACCTTTTGGTCAATATTATGGTGAAGTGCTTGCACTTTGTTTTTGCAAGACTTAGAATTTATCACCAAGTACCTGCAACATGAACTAAGTTGATTGTCTAGAATATTATTCAAGTGATTATGTGTCTAGGCACATCTTGCATGAACGATAACAAGATTGAGATCAATTTATCTTCATTGAAAGTTCTAGCCTAGCTTAATAATTTCTTAAAGTATAATATAATTTCATTTCCCCCTTATTTTCATGCAATTGGTTAATTACTTTACATTTCATCATACATTAATTATGCAACATTAGTATGACAAGTTTTGAGCATAAATACATCAAGCTTTGACAATCCCATTAGTGTATCACTTGGTATGCCCAACAGTGGACACTTGGTAGCCTAGCAATGTTAGTGTAAGTTCAAGGTATATATGGAAATCTAGAAACATATGCTTATTACTTAGGCTAGGCTAGATTTACTTCTTGCACTTGGATTAGATAGTTTATATTTTTCATATTTCAAAATTTTTATAATATGTTTAATATATGGACATGATTGCATCAACATCATATACCTTGGATAGACTTAACCATATGCACTAGGATATACAAGCATGATTGGGAAGACAACAACTAATGACACTTATCCAACTATATAGATACCTAAACTAATCTAGCCTAAGGAATTTGACCATGTTGTGCATGAATACTTGTGATTTGTATACATGAGCATAGGGTCTACTCTACCACTCATCATTAATGTTTTTGTTGGGGAATTTGTGCTAGTTATTTAGATGATTAGAATCATACAAAGATAGTTGTTAGAGCTTAAATGATTTATCTCATGGACATAATATTATTTTATTTAAGTACATTAAATTAATTAAATGATATCTTTCTCTTGCAAGGATGATTACCCACTTGCTGATTACTCTACATGTTGAGACAACATGAGAGTTAAGAATAGGGATAACATATCCCAATAAATTAAAGTTGTCTACCAATATTTAGACTCTTATAATCCAAATTTGATTTCATTCTTCATTAGGATGATTAGTGTAATGGAGGGACTTGGAAGACAATATTGTGTTACCATCTAATTGCTTAGTTTCATTGATGCTCATAGTTGCAGTGATGAAAGTCAGACTTAAAAGCAGTTATCAATGATTATAAGGTGGTTGATAATATGTTCAAATCATATTAGCCTAGCAAAGTACAGTTATGAAATGGTTATTTCATGGAGGCATGTCATGAAGCCATCAAGGGAAAGGGAATCATCATTTTATAAACATTACAATTTGAAAAGAAGGATATTAATTACTAATTTAATAGATTGCATCATCAAAATCCTCTAACCCCTACTATAGGTGATATAATAAATTCATGGTTATTTTAGCCTTGGCTAGAAACTAAGAAAAAGGGCGAGTAGGATTATACATCAAGAGGACCTCTAGACCTAGATATTTGAGTAGATAAATTAGAGATAACCAAAGAGATCATGAGAAAAGAGTAAGTTAGAGAAACTCTCCTAGTTCTTTGTCATCCTCATCCTCATCAACATCAAGCTCTAACAAGTGTAAACATGATCTGAAAGAAGGGGTAATAATAGACAACCTAGTAGAGATGACTAGAAATACCATCATAGAGATGGAGAAAGAAATAATAGACGAGACCAAGATGCAGGGCATAGATGTAAAAGAAGGCATAATAGACACCATAGAAGGGAGCATGGTCATAACAAAGACTATGAGGATAGAGATTATTATGATGAGTTCTTACTTGCTACTCGTAGCATGATTAACATTAGGAAGATAGTCTACATTCCTACAAGCATAAAAGGAATAGCTAAATCAAATGGCTAAACTTGAACAACATCCCTAAGTTTGAGGGAGTGTACAATGCTAACTTGCAACATCATTTGTAAGTCTTTCATGATGCTTATGCTTTGCAAAACAACAAGAATGAATGTAAAAGATTGAAATTATTTCCTAGAAAACTTATCAAGAACGCTAAAAGTTAGTACTAGTCCTTGGAATGAGAATTAATTTGAAGGTAGAATATAGTATTGAAGATTTGCAGCGATAAATATCAAACATATTCTAAAGTGTCGAATATGAGGAAGCAAGTTTAGGGAGAAGACAAGGTAATCATGAGTTCCTTGGCATGACCTTGGGTAGATATTACTTATTATTACATAAATGGATAGATCATGACTTCTTTTAGAGAGAATAGTTAAACCATATCATAGATGGACTCAATAATAAGCCAAAAAGAAAAAAACTCTTGGGACTTTGCCTAAGGGATACTTTTACAGATAAGATGTCATTAGATTCATAGGTTGATTGATCAAGTAGTAAAGAAAGAAGGAGAGCTGAAAAAGAGAGAGAGAGCATTGAAGAGTATAATAGAGACCATTCTCTCTACATAATAAAGATCACTCTCTACAAATAGGAAGAGGAAGCATCGTTAAAGGAAGTGTCTAATGAAAGAATTTGCTAATTCAAATTTTTTTATTGAATCATTCTCCAAAGTATATAAAATGTGGGACTTAATAATAATAAATTTCAATCAACATTGAAGATCATGAAGAAAAGAATGGAGCAAGGTAGATCCAAAGTAAGAATGAAAGAAAGAAAAATTACATTGGTAGGAACTACTACCAACATAAATAAAAATTAGCTATAATGGAAAATGTTACAAGATTTGATTTAGATGATGAGAGATGTGATATATACTAGTATAAGCATCCCAAGGGATGTTTTCTAGTTTTGTCACACCCCAAGGAGTCTAGAATTTAGACCTTAAATCCAAAATTCATTAAGATGTAAGTACCTAGAAGGTTGTCTTACCCATAAGACAACTACAAGCCACCCTAGTAAGCATAATAATACTATTCAAGTAGGGGCCCACATCAACCCTAATACTACTATCAATAGTAGTGACAAGACCCATAGTCATGGGGAATGTTATCACAAAGGTAGTACTATCCCTACAGGATACCTAGACCTTATGGTTATTATGTTTAACAACTTATATTCCTAATAAATCCTATCATCCATGTCTATGCTCACCACTATTATCCTAGAAATTACCATAGGGTCACAACTCTATGAATCAAATTTTTCTCATAAACTCATTCATCATAAAACTTGCAGCATTATACTTATAATTCATTTCTACCTATTACACCAATTCTAGGTGAGGTAGTACATAACCAAAATAATAAAATTCTATGAGAGTTGTGCACATATAAGTACATAACAACTTAAGTAGTTTTGAGCGCAAGTTCTAGAAATGTCCATTTTTTAGATCTTCCAATCCATGCAAACCTACACAAGCATATGTTATTGTGGACCTCACACATGCATCTTCCTAGAGGCATTTTGATCCACCTTTAAATCAAAGCACAAAAATGTTCAAATTATCATATTAACCCATGCTTTCATTGATTGGATTAATGCAAGAAACCTTTCCTAGAAGAGGGCTAATCTAGAAAGTCTCCTTATCTATCTATAGGTTATAAGGTATGATTCATGAAATACTCTATTAGATTCAAGTTTTGAAGTTAGCTTAACCTTGTAAGAAATGTACAAAGCCTAGAATCTACCTCTTTTAAAGAAATGCAACATCACACTAGAGCTTGTTGATTAGTCAATTACTACTCCCTTGTGATTGGTAAAAGACATTATCAATACCATGAAAGGATGATAATATCATAAGGGAAATTTTTCTATCATCATGGTAAGAACTTAGCTAAGCATTATTGATGATAAGCTAGGAATTAAATACTTGTCCTTCAAAATATCCAAGAAAAATAAACATAGAATTATAGAGAAGAAGCATGTTCCATGCATTGCATATAATAACATAGGATGCAATTTCATGTAGAAAATTTGTGTAGTTAAAAAAAGAATAATCATAACATGAAAATAATGTGAATAATCAAGGAGTATATACAAGCACTTGTATGCAATAGCCATCAAGTAAGAAGATACCACTAGTTGATAGCTAATGAAAACTACAAATCCATAATGTGCATGGAACCAATATAAGCACTTACCTTCTTACATGTTAAGGAGTTGAGCAAGATAAAAAAATGACATAGTAACTCTCCCAAGCAATGTAAGGGTAAGTTGAGGAAGATACTAATCAAGGAGAGTTAGAGATTTTAGAAAAATGTGTGCAAGAACCAATAATGTAGAGCTAAAAGGGAATACTAAGCATCGCATATACATTGATCTAGCAATAAAGCCCAAGCATAAACCATAATGTAGGTTGACTTAAAAGTTAAAGTAAGTAGTAAAAGAAAAATTGAAAAGTGGGTAAGAGTTGGGTTCATCTATCCTATTACAAATGGTGAGTGGGCAAGATCACTAGTAATTTTGTCAAAGAAATAAGGTATTAACATGACAACATTTAAGGACCACTTTCCATTAGCATTTTGTAATGAGTTATTATATACAATTTTAGGTCATAGGTACTATAGTTTTTGGAGAATTATAGTAGCTATAACCAAATATAGATAGTGCTAGAGGATCAAGCCAAAACCACTTTCATGAGTCCTTGGGAAACTTTTGCATACAAGAAGATGTCCTTTAGCTTATGTAATGTGTTAAACCCTTTTCAATGCTTGGTTTTAAACATCTTCCTAAAGTAGAAAGGGAATGGTACTGAAGATATTTTGGATGAATTCTTCACCTATGGCTCTAAAATTGAACAAACCCTAATTGGTTGGAACAAGTTTTAAAGAGATATACGAAGACAACCCTAAAGCTAAACTAGTAGAAGAGCCACCTCATGGTCTTGGAAGGCATAGTATTGGGGCATAGAATCTTAGAAAAAGTTATTGAGGTTAACCTAAAAAAGATCAATCTAAGAAATTACATAGATATCTCAAATGGTGAGGAATGTGAGGTTTTTCCTTGGTCACATAGGTAACTATTAGCACATCATTAATTTCTTTTTTAAGATTGCCAAACCCTTGGTAAAACTTACAAAGAAGAAGACACTCTTTGACTAGATAATGGGTGATTGTAAGAAGGCATTTAGTTTCTCAAATAGAATCTTGTAAAGATTCTAATTCTATAAGAAATTGACTAGTATAGATCATTTCACATCATGAAACATTCATCTATTTATGCATTAGAGATCATGCTCATGTATATGAATGATAAAAAAACCCATACTAGATACATTACATAAGTAGAAGTATTGCTAGTGCATGGTTAATTACATCATAGCAAAAAAGGGAATTGATGGTAATGATATACACTCTTGAGAAGTTCAAGTACTATATGCTTAGATATATTATCTTTGTATACATAGATCATAACATATTTTAGTTCTTGATGAACAAGCTAATGGTGAACCTCCAAATCATCTTACAAAAGTTCAACATTACAATGATAGATAAGAAGGAAGTTGAAAATGTTATTGGAAATCATTTGTTTAATTTAAGATGATACAATAAGGTTGATAGAGAGTCTTTATCTAATTAGTTTCTTGATGAAGCTTTATTTTCAAAAGCTATTGTAATGTCCTCACATATCTTACATACCTAAAAGAAGATAAGATTCATTTCAAATGGAATTAGTGTTAGAATAAAAAATTCCTACATTAGGCTAAAAAATTCATAGAAATAGAGAGAAATATCCACAAAATTTCTAATGATGGCCTAGTGTGATGGTGTGCTGAGGAGAATTAATTGAGAGTTCTCTAAGATGTGTAGAAAGGAACCATGTGGTGGACACTATGCACGTAAGAGAATGACAATCAAAATTATCATGGCTAAATAATTTTGGTTGCTTGTTTTTTATGATGTGGATCAATTTTCTAAGTTTTATAAGTGCTTTCAATAAGATGGTGCAATATCAACATGGTTTGAAGGACCACAATAGTGGATATAATCACCCAAGTTTTTTGATCTATGAAGGATTGATTTAATGGGTCTCACCACTACTTCCTAAAATGAAAAATTATATATTATAGTTGCTAGGGACTATTGTATAAAGTGGACTGAAGTAGTTGCAGTAGTAGATTGCACTATGACATTAGTCATAAGATTCTTTTAGCAGCAAGTGGTAAATAGATTTGGTTTGTCAAGAACACTTATTTCTAATAATGATATTCATTTTATGGGTGATAACTTTAAGAAGCTAATAAGATGATTACAGATGAAGCATAAACTTACTACACTTTACCATCGCCAAGCTAATGGCTATGCTGAAGTAACCAATAGAGAGATTACATAAATCTTTTCTATAACAATTTGTATGTATAAAAAAGACTAGAGCATAAAGCTTAATGATGCCTTATGGGCTTATTTCTCCATGTAGAAACTTCCTAAAATATACTCCTCATATGAATTAGTGTTGAGTAAGTTACCAAAATTTTCAATTCAAATAGAGTTACATATACTAAATACTACTTGTGAGATTGACCTTAATGTTAGACTCATAAAGAAAGAATGTCTTATGAATCTTAATGTGCTAGATGAAAACCATAGGATAGCACTCATGATAAATGAGGTCTATAAGGTATACAAGAAATAATGTCATGATGCTAGGATTTAACGAGTTGAATTCCACCCAAGAGATAGGGTTCTTTACTAGAATACTACATGTGCCATATCATGCTAAATTTTGAACACTCTCAAAAGGAGCTTACATCATATGTTTTACATTTAGATCTAGCATCATGAAAATATAACATCTTGATGTTTGATAAAAGCTTATCTTAATTAACATCCAAAAAATTAAGCCATTTAGGAAAACTTGTGGAGGTAATGTCTTAAATACTTCTAACCTTACCACTACAAGATTAAGTTTCTGCATATCTCCGTTGAAACTTAGTCAGGGGAGAGATCTCTTGGATTGATTTAAGTGCATTCTTATCTTCTTATTTTATAATTTCTTATAATATTTTTTCTTTATTCGATATTTTTTATTTTTTACTATGTTTTTTATTTCTTATAAATTTTCACTTTCTTTGAGTCATTTTACCATTTATTTAAATTATTTTATGAATTTATATTAATAAAAATTTTCACTTATGTGCAAGGGCCAACCTTATTTATTCAACTATGCCCTATGTTAAAATGTTGGACAAATAATTATATAAAAACAATGAGACCTTGTCATTCAGCGCTTCAATTTTTATAAATAAGAGGTCCTTATAAAGGAAGTAATGTGGTTCTTATCATATGAAACTAAAATTAACTCATGATCATTATGCCTTAAAAAATGGGAAGGACTAAGAAGGATTGAAGAGGGTGTGACATTTAAGGGATCATTGATTCTTTGAAATTCTTCTATGAATTATATTACTTTTACATGATTATATCATTACTCATGTTTTAATTTTAGTGAAAGCATCTTTTTTATTAAAATTTGTTACCTTACTATGGTACTGGAAAGGCATGTGAAGCATACCTAAAGATAGTACCTTAGTAAGGATAAAAAAATAATTAATTAATCAACATATATAAAAATATTCTTGGGATATCATTGAAAAAACATGTGGCCCATGCTTGAAGATGCATCATTGATGGAATTAGCATTAGCTATGGGACTAGAAAGGCATGAGGGCCATGCCTATAGACACCTCTCAAACCAATGTCCAATAGTTTTAAAATAATGCTTATAATCAATTAATTACAACATGGATCTAATATATGATTTCCAATTTCTTCTTTACGCAATGCGATAGTTTTATATGGTTATGGTTGGTTTCATGATGGTGGGTCTAGAATGATATAATGGGATGTCATTAATAAAGGTATGGACTTGATTTAGATATTGGATAGATAGGTATGATGGTCATTCTAACCATACTTGACATAAGAACCTATTACAAAAATGGTAAGTTAAAAAACACTTGATATCTATAATCCTTTCTTATTTCATTCCACCTCACTACTATATGCAATTATGGGTATGATGGTTTTGTTTAGTATAGTGTAGGGTTTTCACAATAATAGTTGTGTGTTCATTGACACATAGAATTGATTGATGTTTAATCTCTAAAGTACCCATGAAAACCTTGCGAGATGTTTATAGAAGGACATTTTGAGTAGGAGCTTACTTTGGAAAGGATCCACTTATATAACTATTGGTAATCTAGGTCATCAACTAACTGTACAAGTCCAAAATATCTAAGAAATTTTCATTTCATTGATGTGTATTATTATTTGTTTATTTTTTTCTTCATTTTGCCAAATGATGGTATGAAATCCCTAATTCTTCATGTTTCACACTTCATAATCCTATTAATTGTTCATGTACACATTCTAATTGTTCATATGCTTATCATGGCTAAAGATATTCTAATGGCTCTCATATGATCTTATAGGAATTTCTAAACATATAGGAATAATTTCAAAGAAAATTAAAAATTTTAACCTCATTGATGTGGTTACTTGATGGAGTCTCATTGATGAAGTAATGACAACACAATCATAACACCTATAAATATGCATTATGTCATTGAAAATTTTCACATTTCTCTCACTCGTACAAGGTATTTCTTGACATTCCAGAGAGGCTAGACAATTAAATTATAATATCTTCAGCATTAGACCTTCAAGTTCATCCATTTGAAAACTTGTGAGCATTTAGGTTCTTAAGTCAAGGATCTAGATTTGAGCCTTGAAGTAGGCACTTGAAGAGGTTAGGCTTTTGCTCATCTACTAATCCTTCTAGGATCCCACTTAGTGGGATGAGCACTATGTCTCCAAATGATGATCTTTGAGTTGAGCTCTATGTTATGGGACCAATAGATCTACGATTGAAACTTTTTGGAAATCCAAAATTTTGAACATCTAGGATTGTTAATCCTAATAAATGATTAAAATAATGTGAATTAAGATATATTAGCTACCTTACAACCTTCAAGATGTTATAATCTAATTATTTTGAGTAGTTAGTATTAATTTTTTTTGAAATCAAGCTAATCACAAGGATGATCAAGGATTAAATAATTAGAAATAATGATCATAAAATAATAATTGATCATTCTTGTGATTCTAGATAATATCCAAGAGAATCCCAAAGGTGGATGATTTATCCCAAATAAGGGAAAAGTAGCCATGTGGAGGATGAGAACATGAATAAGAATAGGAATAAGAACCTAAGGCCATACATGCAACAAAAAAAATATTATTAAAAGGGCCATAATAGCATCAAGTGCTATAGAAATGATATTGTCAAAAGGGCTAGAATAGCATTGTGGTAAAAAGTGATGAAGGAGAATCCATCACTAAGGATTTAAGAGAAAGTATCACCTCCATTAGTGAAGAAAACTCCAAGTGCTAGAGCAAGAATTGAGAAACTAGAGGTGCCTCATCAAGAACCTACTAGAGGTCTAGGAGATTATCATTTTACAATGAGTCATCTTAATAAAGTTACTTGAATAGTTTGTTGGTAAGAGGATAATCTGTCCAACCACTTCTCTACAAGAAGAAGCTAAGTCACCATCTAATGAGTAGTGAGGTACCCCTACACCCAACCATACGAATCATAAGTGTTCATGCACAATTTGATTGAATTCCATGAATTAGGGCACTAGTTGTGTATCTAAATTATTATGCTTTGACTGTAGTTTGTTGTCTTTCCACTTAGACTAGTGGTAGCTTTGTCATGTACGATTTAGTCTAAAGTGAGGCATATGATTGATGTTGACCAGCCCTAAGCTATTCCTAATGGTAATAAAGAGATTAATTAATTAAGCTAAGTAATAGTAGAAAGTAAAATCTAAACTAGCCTATGTGTGATGAGTATTTATTCCTAATCATCTGCACATGCCTTGGACTTTGTGTAACTACCACTAGGATTACCAAGCATATGTCACTAGGCTTACCAAATGATACACTACTTGGTTACCAAGTAATTACACTTAAGCACTCGTGATTAGTCATACTCATTCCGCTTAACGACAAGAATCGTAAAGAGTAATAAATGGAACATTAACTAAGTAAAATGGTAAAAAATTAAATAATTGAAAGAAAGAATAAATCTAAGTGAATGCTATAATTATGAAAGTAATCTCGATCTTTATTTTTGATCATGTAATGCATCTAAGTACATCACACTTGAATATGGATGTTGTATAATCACTTAACATCACACTATGGGCATGCACTAGGAAACAATAGAACTAGAAATAAAAAATCTATGAAAAAGCTATCTAAAATCTATCAACCAACTTCCTCCCAACCATGCACCCTAGTGTGGTACTTATATGCTAGCATAGAATGGGTGATATCAGATGCTCAGAGGTTGTGCGTCGATATCAAATACCCAATATCATGGCCTTGCAAAACATGACTTATCATACCCCCACTACTGAATGAAAACTCATCATTGATTAAACAAAATGAGGAACAAGTCCTTTACAAAAAATTAGGAAGGTATGGGATTATTGACTAACTTAACTAAGTACACAAATTACAAAAAAGTGAATCATCATTACAAGATACAAAATTAGGGAAGCTCATGTAGTTCCTAGAGGTGGTGGCTCTTCCATCGGCTACTTTCCTTTTTCACTAAGCTTCTAGAATTTGTAGAGATTTAAGAATTCCTAAAAAATTTTTTCCTCCATCCTTGGGTCATATACCATCTAGGGTACTGAATTGATGTGTGCTAGAGCTGATACATCCCATGTGCATGGTAGCTGTAAAAGAATTTTATTTGCTTTTACATACTAAGTCATAAATTGTCATCATTCTTCCTCAAAGGATTTGACATTTTCTTTTAACTCATGATGATATATTAATCTCCTAGCCAAGTCTAAGGCTACATCTTTCAATCCATGGTAGTGGGCCTTAATGACCTCCAATTTTGAGTTTGCTACATGGAGTTTCTGTAAAACATTTTTTCTATCTACAATCTCTTTTTCGTATAATGCATAGGTGGTCGCTACTTATTTCTCAAGTTTATTTCTAGGCTAAGTTGCTATTAACATGGCAAGGTTTTCATAGTAAAGGTTAGCCAATGCCATGTTTTCCTTTAAGTCTTTAGTTTGTAGGTATTTATTCTTCACTTCCACTTGGTGGACTAGTAAATAACTATCTAGGATGGGCTACTAATCTAAATTTTGTGCTGACATGGATCTAATATGGGCATTTTCCATCTAGATTTTCTTTTTGTTGATCTACTTATACATGCCAACCTGGTCCCAAAAGTGCTCTTTTAGCTTCTCATGTTTCTTGACCTCATTTTTCCACATGCTTAATTCAATTACAGACTTGACAAATGGCATAAACCTCCTCCATTAGGAGGGTTCGATTCTCTTTGGCCAATCTATTGATGTCTTGGTTGACCCTCACTATTTGTTCTCTTAACTAGTGGACACTTTCCTCCAATATGTTCCACAGTGGTCAACCTTGCATTATCTATAACAAGTTTTTTATTTTCTTCTTGTGTGGTAGTTAATGCCTTCTTATGGGCATATTCCTGAGCATCAGTAGCTAAGGCATTCTAGATCAACTTCCCCTTCTCTTGCTTAGTAGCTATGTTTTCCTCAATCAATTTGTTTAGTTGGTCTATTTGGAATTGATCTAGCTAGTCACGTGCAACAAATTGAGTAGGATCTCATCTTTCAGCTCTTAGGATAGCTAGCTTTTGTTGCAAGTGATGCACTTCTACTTTTGCTTGTTTTGTCCTGGTCTCAACCATAACTAGGTTTCCTTTGGTGTCATGACATCTAATTTCACTATAGTAACATCACTAGGGATGTCAAAAAGTGTTTTCATTATGTGTCCCATCTATAGCAATCTATCTAGTGCATCCTGATGGGTCGCAAGAGTCATTGAAGTCTTAGAAAGCATTTGTGCATCTTTGGTCCTAGTCAAATCCATTGGGGACACAACAAGCACATTGAAATATTCCTTGATGTGATCTATTATCACCTCGACTATGCCTACTATATCCTGATGCTACATGATCACTATTATGGAACCTTCTCCTATTTCGAGCATCACCTAAAAGAATGTGATGTTACCAGAGATTTGTTGGGACCATTGGGATTCTCCTCCTAATTATAATGAAATTTTCTCTCTTGATATATCAGTAGAAATTATGGGCTACATGGCATCATTAATAACTTGGAAGAGGTTTGACTCATCCCTACTTCTTGAACTAATAATTTCAACAATTCTTTACAAATGTCTTATCACAAGCCTATAGACTTGTGGTGGTGGTGGTGGAACTTGTAGCTCAAAATGTTATTTAGGCTCTTGCTCTATGTCTTTCTCTAGTTCCAACTCCTTTTTTGTTTCTTATTCTTCACCAAGGCCCTTCCTTAGTGCTACAAGTTTAAGTAATTTAGCAAAAGAAGCATTTTGAGCCTACTTAGGAACATCATTTGTGTATCCCAAGATTCCTAATTAGGCAAGGAAACGAAAGTGTTGGCTTTCCTACCTTCTTTTCTTCAAAACACCTTTGAATTTCCATGTAGTATAATTGGGGAAGAATAACAATGTATTTTCCCATTAATATTGCACTCCCCCTATTTGTGTATGTTGATATTCTATTAAGCCCTTTGGTTGGGAAGAGGTGATATGTGCCTATCTTGAAATAGGTCCACTCTTCTAGATTCAATTCATTATATATCTTATTATGTTTGTTGTATGCTTGCTTTAGCCACAACTTTTTGGTTTTGGGATTAGACCTCGTGGATAAATGTGCTAGCTTGGCCCCCACATTTGGTAGATTTAAGACATCTACGATTACTTTAACCGAGAAAGAAATAGTGACTTTGCCAATGTTAACAATGGTGCCTTCTTCCTTGTGCCCAAATTGATACATCTTGTTGAGCTACCATTCACCATTTTCTGAAAGAATGTGTCATAATGGTAATGCCTGGAGTCATGTTCAAATTGCCTCAAGAGAAAATGCCATAAATGGACTAAAGTTCAGTTTCACGATGACCATGATCAACATGGATATCTCCTAAATAGCTTCAAGGCATTCTAAGGACAACATGAGGCATTGGAGCTTGTGGTTTTGCAACCTCTCCTTGGACCAACTACCCTATAATAGGAGCCTATTGATGGATGCTAAATGATTGGGTCTCCTATTTCTCATGCTTAGCTTTCTCTCCTTGTTGGCCCTTGTCACCTCTTGGGAATTTGGATGCTCCTTGCAAAGGTACCTCTTGTCCTCCTCTCTTTGGGGCCATCTACAATTAATTAAAGGTTGGATGTTACTAAGGTGTCTTTATTTATCATTAACAAGTTTAAACCTTACTCATGACCTTAATTTTATTAAGTTCTTTAGTTCATATGATTGCAGAGTTAGAAATTTTTTTAGAAAAATGCCCAAAAAGTATTTCTTGTCTTTTATGACCCTTTGCAATTAGTTCCTTTTTCCTTATGTATGGCTTATTATGATGGTTATGATCCCTTGGGTGAAAAAAATTAAAGTTTCTAGCATTCTTATGATAAATTTTTCATTAAAACACTTATGGTTTTTAACATTCTTACCCTTGTGATACCTTCTAGGCAATAGCAAATTTTGAAAAATTGGCACAAGTCTCCCATGTAAGCACCCTTCCATGACTAAATTGAACACTTCAAGTTCAAATAGGTTCAAATGATACAAAAATTGGAGTGGTATGGAGAAAAATATCACAAGTGGAAGTTGATTGCACAAATCTATTAGTGACAAGAAAAAATTTGAAAAACTCGCCTAGCTGCAAATGATGAGAATGGATTTTGGAGCACCACAATGATCATATATCTAGGTTTTGTTGATCTAATATCAGGTATCCGATGTCAAGTTTGACCCAATATTAGGTAGTCAATATCGAGAAGCTAAAATATGAATTTAATGAGGGTAATCAACTTGGGAAATGAAGCTTTGGGGTTGTTTGGAAAGTTTCCAGCTAGATCCATAGTTCTGGGATAAGTAGGAAATCATATTTAGGCACTGGAACTATTAGAAGATGGAGTTGTTGACATTAAAAGCTTTGGAAGATGCAAGAAAAAGGGGTATTAGACCTATGGTGTGGAATGGATCAATTACATGATAAGGCAAAGCATGAAATGTAACATTTATGCATGTGGAAGGTTAAAAATGATGTGGTTGTGTCCATTTTTCATTAGATCTAAAAGGATAGAATTACAACCTTAGCAACATGATAAAACATATAGAAGTGATCAAAGAAAATTCCCAACCTAGAGCATACATCCCAAGCATCTCACTTATTTCATTATGGAGCCCATCTATGATGTGGAAAAGTTGTTTTTCCTCAAAGAAACCATGGCCTGGGCATCTATTTAGTTGAGAATAATATCTATCTAAGGTTATGTTCAAGGGTTCATGTTGTTCTTGTATCAATCCTTAGATCTATCTCCTTAGGTTGGACACCCTTGCATAGCTTTGGTATTTCTTGTTGAAGAGTTCTAACATTATGAACCACTATCGGATTGAATTTGGTTTCAACGATCTACACCACACTTCGGCTCTATCAACTAGTGTCTTGGGGAAGAACTTAAAATTTTTCCATCCACTTTCGATGTTGTAGAAGGAACATACATCTTGGAAGGATTTTACATAATGTTGTGGATCCAAATCATAACCTCCTGCAAATTTAGGGATATTATTTATATCAAGCCTAGGTAAGTGACTTTCTCTACATTTCTTGTGAAGTATCTTAACCACCTTTGTGACTTGCATTAGGCTTCTAGTGGCCAACAAAGATTCATCATCATTAGACATGTTGCGATGAAAATTTCTATTTCTAGTCATTTGATTGTGATAATTTTGTCTATGTTCATGTTGATGTCTTTGGTTTTTCCAATGGCTTCGATTTCTATTTTTATTCTAATCCCATAATAGAGCTATGTCCCTATACCTACATTCATCTTCATCAGAACTGGACATTAAAGAGGAAGAGTAAGATGAAGAACTAGGAGGATTGCCATGGCTTCTATGGTGTTCTCTAGGGTCCCTTGATTCATCCTTTCTAGATTTCGAGGAGGTCTTAGGCCTTATGGCCTCCCCTAGTCCAAGACTTCATCTCCTCTAGGATTGTCTACCTTAGGTGAATGTAGTCCTTGAGTGTTGTTAGGATGGCCATGAACATATGAAACCCCTGCATAAAGTTAGTCACTCCAATGTTTTTCAACATATATCTCATTAGTTCTCCAATGAATGTTTTTGGTATATAATGCATTATCACTTCCTTGTGAAAGAGACATTGTTGTTGGTTTATGGTGTGTGTGATTTAATATTTTCTAAAATATATATTGTTAATTCATTTACAATGATTGTATATGATATAACTAATCTAGATAACTAGCACCATCCCTAGAAATGGTGCTAATGATGAGCGATGAGATACACCTATGCCCAACCATACAAATCACAAGCATTCATGCACGATCTGGTCAAATTTTATGGATGGGA
Organism: Gnetum montanum; assembly: GCA_015680685.1. Classification (NCBI taxonomy): domain Eukaryota; kingdom Viridiplantae; phylum Streptophyta; class Gnetopsida; order Gnetales; family Gnetaceae; genus Gnetum; species Gnetum montanum. Next base: position 204,955 of record MNCI01000357.1, on the reverse strand, counting down.
CTAGTTATGTATCTAAATCATTATGCTTTGATCATAGTTCACTATCTTCCCACTTAGACTAGTAGTAGCTTTGTCACATATGGTTAGGTCCAAAGTGAGGCATATGATTGATGTTGATTGGCCCTAAGCTACTCCTAATGGTAATAAAGAGATTAATTAATTAAGCTAATTAAGAGTGAAAAGTAAAATCTAAACTAGCCTACGTGCAATGTGTATTTGTTCCTAATCATCTACACATGGCTTGGACTTCGTGTAACTACTACTGGGATTATCAAGCGTACATCACTGGGCTTACCAAACAATACATTGCTAGGTTACCAAGTAATTACACTTAAGCACTCATAATTAGTCATACTCATTCTTCTTAAAGATAGGAATCGTAAAGAGCAATAAATGGAACATTACATAAGGAAAATGGTAAATGATTAAACAATTAAAAGTAAGAATAAATCTAAGTGGATGTTGCAATGATGAAAGTAATCTCAATCTTCAGTTTTTGTCATGTAACATGTCCAAGTACATCACACTCAAATAAGGATGTCATACAATCACTTAAACATCACATTATGAGCATGCACTAGGAAACAATAGAATTGGAAATCAAAAATCTATGAAAAAGCTCTCTAAAATCTATCAACCAAATGCCTCTCAATTGTGCACCCTAGTGTGGTATTTATAAGCTAGCATGGAAGGGGTGATATCTGATGCCCAACATTGGAGGTTGTGCCCTGATATTGAATACTCAATATCATGGCCCCAATATTGGATATCTAATATCACAACCCTACAAAACATGACTCATTACCATCCAAGTGAACCTTACCACAAGTGGAGTTGTAATATTCCTACCATCTAAAAAAATGCTTGAAATATTAGGCAATGTTGTAGTTTTATTCATAATATTGAAAGAGATGGATGGAGGCATGGTGATGATCATGCCACACAAAGGACAAGGAATGACTATCAAGGTGGTAGTAGATTGGATCAATGAAAAACTAAATTGGAATAAGAGAAATGAACGTAGCACAATACAAGAAAATATTAGAAAGAATTGTGGGGATTAGGACATTGATTTTTCTATTCTTCAACATTTTAGAAGACATCACATTAGTCTAGTCAACACTCATTAAGATAAGGAAGAAGCCCATTATCACATAGATGCAACTTTAAGAAGTTACATTACTAAATAAATAATTGATAGTTGAAGTTACACGACTTAGAGCTCACTTGTCAAGTATAGCTCTCTATCAACTGAGCCTTATTAAGGATGAGGCCTTCAAGAAACTCAAGGAAGAATAACAAGAAGTAAAGATGGAAAAGGAGAAAGCCATCTTGAATGTGTCCTTAATAAAAGCAATGCTAAATAAAGAAAATAAGGACAAAAGAAAGAGTTCATAAAAACTACAAAGAGTTAGCTAAGGAGAATCACAAACTACTTAAGGTAGAGAAAAAATATAAGTAAATACATAAATATTTAAGCACAAATAGAAGCAACTAGGTAAACTTCATGTGGATGTGTAAAGGTTGGTAGCTGAGAATAGGAATCTCTTTGTGGAGAAGGTGCATACCATCCAACAACAATTGACCATAAAGATTGCTACATGGAAAAAACAGTTCATGATATATGAGAAACTTAAAAATCATTACAAGAATCAGGTGGGCATGAAAAATAAGATTAGTGAAACGAAGATCTAATTAGCCAAAGAAAAATTAAGCTAAGTCATTTAATCCCTCCAATGCAATGTATGGTAGTCTAGATTTGATGTACTAAATGCATATAATCAAGTGGGAATCCATCCAAATAAGTTGCAAATAGAAGAGATAATAGAATACATAAAGCTTGTCAACCTTTGTTACCCTAACTTAGTAGTGCTCACTACTAGTAAACCAAGATTAGAGTTAAGAAAGCGAGAGCTTAACTCATACTTATTGTATGAGAATGAGTACAATCTTCAAATAGAAATGTGTTAGAAATTAAAAATTGCCAATGCTAAGGTTGAGGTCCTAAAAATAGGATTGAAGATCAAAGGTCCATTATAGAAAATATATCCAAGAGAATGATTCACTACTAAGAGCTTACGAACATTATTAGTTCGTTGGACACCAAAAAAATTTTTCATTGCCTAGTTTGTTAACATCCTTGAGATGTACCCAACTTTATCATATCCTTGGAATGTACCTATAATAGAGAATGTAGGTGAATTTGATTAGACAATTCATGATCCAAGGTCTAAATAAGAAAAAAATGAAGGTACTCATTGACATCTTATAACTCAAATTAGCAGTAGCAATAGCAGTAAGATAGTCATAGCCATTACCACGATGTGAGGAGCTACCACCACCATGTGCTTAATGAGAGATATGTCTTGGTCCTTATTGTAAATATCTACATTATTCTTGTATGGCCAATGTATCCAAATCTTATTATTTATCAAAATTGTAAAGTAAATTTTGTAATGTGGTACTCTAGTTAGTCAAGTTAGTAATGTTACTTTCACATTTTGTGAACAAATTCTGTTCCAATTTTTTTAACTTTAGGACAGGTTTCTAGTCAGTTGTAGGGGTATGATGAGTCATGCTTTGGTTAGCTACATTAATGTAGTAGGGTCTATGCATTAGTATTGATGTAGGGTCATCTATATTTATGCATTGGCATTGACACAAAGAAAATAAATGCCTATTTAAATGCATATACCAACCATATTTATGACACCTTTTGGTTAATAGCATAATGAAGCTCTTGTAGTTTATTTCTATAACACATAGAATATGTTACCAAGTGCTTGCAATATGAAGTAAATTTTCCAAGGTCTTATTTGAGTGATTATGTAGCTAGATACATTTTTCATGAACATTAATAAGATTATGATTAATTTATCTTCAGTGTATCACTTAGCTTAATGATTTCTTTAACTACAATTTAATTTTGTTGTTCTCTTATTTTCTATTAATTACTTAATTACTTTACATTTCATCATATATTATTTACACATCATGAATATGACCAGTTTCAAATACAAATACATTACCATTTGGTAATCCTAGTAGTGTGTCATTTGGTATGCCCAATAGTGGACACTTGGTAACTCAACGACACTTGAGTAAGTTTAGAATGTGTACAAAAAGCTAAGAACAAACACTCATTACTTAGGCTAAGCCATATTTACTTTTTGCACTTGGATTAGATTATTTATATTTTTCATATTTTAATATTTTAATAATATTTTTAATATATGGCCATGGAAACATCCACATCATACACCTCATTTACACTTAAACATAAGTATGATTGGGAAGATAACGACTAGTCATCAATCACGTAGTTATTTAAATATGATAACTAGTCTAGTTTGAGAAACTGGACTAGGTTAAGGTGAATGATTGTGATCTATATGGTTAAGTATAGGATCTAATTTGTGCTTATTAGATAGAAAATATGTTTTTCATTTTTTAACTTCTAAGTTGCATATGAGATTATTACTAAAAATAATTTTATTCATAAAAAAATCAATAAGTCCTTGAGAATGTAATTATTATTGTAGTTTTAGATGAGAAAAATGATAGATATTTGAAAAGTTCCTATCTTTTTAAAAATTCAAAATTTTTTATGGTGTCTTATACATAAAGTTCTTCTTACTTATATGCATTTTTAGCATATGATAATTATTTCTTCTCAATGTCCTCTTTGTGAAAATGAAGACTTATCTTTTAGAATGATGGAATATATGTTTTATTTTTTAAGTATAAAGTTTCATATAAAGTTATTATCAAGAATAATTTAATTCATAATAAATTTAATAATATCTAGATAATGTAAATAATTGTTATCATGGTTTTGGATGAGAAAAATGGAAGATATTTAGAAAGTTTCTGCTTTTTCAAAAATTCAAATTTTTTATGGTATCTTATACATTAAGGTCTTCCTATTGATACTTATCTTCAACATATAGGAATTATTTCTCCTTGATGCTCTCTTTATGGAAGTGAGAATTTATTTTCATAATTTTTAAGTGTCTAGTTACAAAGCATGCTTGTAAATGCTCATCTAGAATTTTTAGCAACATTTAAATAAGTAGTAATGATATCATTTTTGGTGATCTACTTACTTTATCTAAATCCTTTCTTTCTATTTGGACATGCCTTTAGCTGCTTTTTCTCTATCATATTTGAAAAATTTGTAGTTATTTTGTAGTAGGAAAAGTATAACTACCATCTCTCTTTAGGAATTAAATATTAAATTCTCAAAATTTTGACTTTTAGTTATAGCTTCAAGTAAGCACTAAACAAATAGTTATTTCTTGCAATATTAATTTCTTTTTATTTTGGTGCTCAAGTTGGAAAAGATATAAGCTTATGTATCAATTATTTTCTTATTTCTAATTGTTGCTTTTATTTTTAGAAGAGTGTTCTTACTTTCTTTCCAAAAGAAAGTAAAAATTCTCATAAGGGTGTGCTTCTAAACAAGAGTAAGACCTAGTCAATTTCCTTTTCCAATGAGGAGGTTTTTCAAAATTGGTATCCTAAAACCATTGGGATTTTTCTTTAGACTATCTCCTCTTTTATGTTAGTCTATTGTACTCTAATTTTTATATTATTATTCATTTTTTAAATTTGATAATCCCTCAATTTTAATGCACTATTTATTACTTGTTCTTTATGTACAATATATGATTAAAAATTTATAAGAATTTACACATGAAGAAAGACGTAAATTTAAGAAATAATTTCTATTAATGATTTTCATGTTAATAAAGTTTTGTTCCATAAATTTAACTAATTTATGTAAATTTTTGACAATGATATATAACAAATTTTAGGATTTAATTTTTGTTAAAAGTATTTAATTTCATTATCTAAGATAATTTTTCAACGTATGCTAGAAACATGTTGTTAATGACAATTATCATGAATCAACCACAAGTTATAGTTTATTTACAATCCAAGTTTAAGTCTTAATAAGATGTTAGAGTGAGTTTAAAATAAAATCATGATAATTTATGTTAACTTTGCCAATGAGTATGAGTTATAGGCTAGATGGCAAGTAGGTTAGGATAGCTACCTTACTGCAATAGCAAGTTATAATAAAGGTCACAATCAATCTATAGTACAATCAAGGTGAGTAAATCATGAGTTACATGAGGATTAAGAACTTAGAAGGGGGGTTGAATAAGTTCCCTAACTTGAAGCAAAAATTGTTATACAAAACACACTAAAAATTATGTGGTTCCCCAACTTAGGTGGTCCACACTCGGAGGGTAGATTCCTTGCACACCTTCAGACTTTCTTTCTTCCAAAATGTGGTTTAGATGAGACCACAACCTTTACAAGATTTGATATTTTCTATTGAAAGTTTCATCGTTGTGAAATCTCTCAACCCTATAAGGTCCCAACAAGCTCCAAATGTGGTTTAGAAGATCTCACAACCTTTACAAAATTGAGCTTCACTTAGGAGTGTTTTGGTGCTATAAAACCTCTCAATCTCATAGGATCTCAACAAGCTCAATATGGCTACCTTCTAGTAAGAAGCACATCAACCCCATATGGAAACAACAAAAATAAGTGATATAAAGAAAGAATATAACTACAATTACAAGTCTTTGTTGTTGAAGCTCAATTCAACATACAACTAAAAAAATGATGTGACAATGAAAGACAAGTGTACAAGAGGATAGATATGACAATGATTGCTTTTATGTTGACAACACTTACATAATTTTCAAGAATTTGATTTCTTATTATAGCTTCAAAATTTTTGAAAATCCCTCACAATTCATGCAATGGCTACCCAATGGCTATTATAGATGTATCATTTGAAGTTGGGATGTCTACCTAAGATTTGCCTCAATTGTAGAGAGATGTCTCATTCTAAAGTGGAATGTCTTTATGGAGATGTCTTATTTTAGATGGAGACATCTACTATTTCTTAGAGATGTCTTCTTGTGATTTCTTTCTTCTCAATAGAGATGTATACTATTTCTTAGAGACATCTCCTCAACTCTTGAACTCTAGTTCCTAAGGCTTTCTCTTGTTAATTTGGCTTCTTCCCAATCCTTGGAGCATTTTCATTTGGTTTGTAGTCTTTGGTTTCAGTCCATGCTCATTCATATTCTCATGTTGGTTCATTATATCTTCACTTTGTCAATTTGTTGTGGACCTCATTTTCCTTGAGTCCTTAATCATGATGTGGAGTTCTTGTTCATGTCCTGTAAGCACATCATCCACAAAAAACATTCTTTGTTCTTCATTTTTCTTAAGGTTTTGACATACCAAAAGGTCAACATCACAATTGTGTTTTTATCATGTTGTTATGATTGTTGAGATATTGAATAAAACATAGTAAAAATAAACTCCAAAAGATTAGACTTAGAAGTCTTCTTGAGTGAATGTGTTGTTGACATTATTAAATTGTAAAAGAATTGTGGTAAGAATGAGCATGTTTCAATCATTTAGCTTCATATGTTTAGATTTAAGAAGTCTTAAATGAGTTATAGAATTCCTTGTTGTAATATATTTGACTTGTGATGTTGAGTATATATCCCAATTATAAGTTATTCTTTATTTTATGTTTAATTTCAAGTGACAAAATCAACATTTTTATTTTCATTGCTTAAAACTTGAAATCATGTTAGAGTTTGTTTATGTATGAGAATGATTACTACTAATGGTATGTATGACTATAAAAGGAATATATTTTATTTTAACATTGCTAATTTCATACCCATGTTTGATAAAAATTAATCTATCAAAAATTAATCTATCCATATACAATAATACTCAAAACTTATCAATTCATATTGATATGATAATATGCATTTTTAAATATAGATGTTTATGAAATATCCAATAATTATCTATTATTTATGTTTGTAAATAATTGAAATTTATTTAATTTATTTTAATTTATTTTTCTTATATCTATAATGAAGTAAAAACTTGAGTTTTTTGCATTACTAATATCATGATATTAGGATTTCCAAAGATGATTAAAAGTCATCATTACTATAATAAAAAGAAAGATATGAAGAAAATAATGATGGTGAAAGGACTTTCAAACATTCAAACTATTACTATAAATTCTTTTCTTGAGCTTAGCATTTAAAAGATTAAGACATATAAAGGTATTTGTAGAGGTAAAAACCTACTCTTCAAAAAAAAATTTTCCTTTCAAGAAAACTTGTCCACCAAGAAGAATTTAGATATAAATTCCTAAAAAAATAAATTGGTTCACATACATACATAAAATGAGGTAGGCTTGTTGGATTTAAGGTACTATCCAAACAAATTTGTACTTTTTCTTAAAGTTCATTAAGCTCAACAACACAAATATTCTGTAAACACCTTCTTTAGAAGTCTTTAAAAACATATTCATAAGTAGTAAAGTAGATCCTATATCCAACCATACACATCACAAGCATTCATGCATAATCTGATCAAATTTTAGGAACTTTAGCTAGCAAGATATCAAATTTGTATCAAATCAAGTAGAATGGTTAAGTATGATTAATGTGTATGATGATTTTATTATTATTTAAAATATTGAAATATTTAAAAATTTAAATATTTAAATATTTAAAACTTAAAATATTAAACTAATTAAAGAAGTGCAGAAAAAAATTTAAACTAGCCTAAGCATTGAATGTTCATTTTTACTTTCTATACATATTTTGATCCTATAGCAATATCACTAGGTTACCAAGTGTTTACTAGGATTACCAAATGTTAATATGTAATGTGTGAAGTGGTCATACTTAAGTGCTTTTACAAAATAAAATATTCAATTCATAACTTTCATAAAAGTAAAGGGTAGGGAAAGTAAAGTGCAAAAATGTAGATTAATTGCTAGTCTAAATGCTACAATGGGGAAAATAATCTTGATTTTATCACCACCATGCATATGTCTCTAGGCATTTAGTGCACTCAAATAAAATTTCATGCAATTCATTTAATCTATGTTGCAAGCATTTAGAGGAGAAAAATTCTAACTTTCATGCATTGAAATTACAAGAGTTTAGCTCTACTATTAATTAAAATGTCATAAATGTTGTGGATGTGAATATTTATATAAGAAAAAGAGAAGAGAGTTTTAACACATTATAGGATGAATTAACACATAAGTGTTCATAAGGCTACGTTGACACATACTTGTTGATGCAACTGACTAACTTAGGTTCCATCATATCCCCTTGATTGACTAAAAAACTTGATCTTGAGTGAAAAAAAGTAAGACCAAGTTGTTTACAAAATTTGATGAAGTATGAAACTACGTATTAATTGACAAACTTGACAAGACATGAGTATCACAATACAATAAAATTATGCAATTTCTTAGCATGAATTTTGAAAAAATTATACACTTAATAAAAAGTAAACTAGCTATTTCATACAAAGCTAAGCTAAGATAGATGCTTTAAGTGGTGCCATGAGGTGGAGGCTCCTACAGGTTAAGTGGATTCTCCTTTCATCTTGGTTATCCTACTCCTATTACTTCTTCTTCTATTATGTTAAAGGCATTCAATAATATCCTTATCTTCTCTTATATTCCCCTAGAATCATTGATAATCTAGGTAGCATTACTTAGATTGGATGGAATAGGCATGTTTCCTAGGAAAGGAAAATTAGAAAATAATTCCTTCATATTCATGAACCAAGCTATAAATTATTTGTGCTCAATGTTGAATGCATGCATTATGTTCTGCAACTCTTGAAGATCTGTCATTTTCTTTGCTAAATTCTATATGACTAATCACTAATCTTCAAACTTAGAGTTAAGAACCTCAAGCTTCACATTAGCTATCTCCAGCTTCTACTTAGTTTTCTTATGGAGCTTGAACTTTTCCTCATATAAGAGGTATGAGATGGCAACTTGTGTCTCCAATTCTAATCTTGGATAGCCTATATTTAACATCACTAGATTTTCATAATAGAGGTTGAAGAACTCCATATATTCTATCATTTCTTCTATCTACAACTCCCTCATACAAATTTATGCTTGATTATATATGTTTAGCTCATCAAAAATCAATTTCCATGCATAGTCATGTTTTTGGAGTTACTGAAGAGTATCATTATTTTTTTCTTTTTCCAATGTGATGTCCTCCTCATTCACTTGTTTGAGTATGATAGCTTGATCCTTGTAGTGAACTTTCACATTCTTATATTTCAAGATCTCATTCTTCTAAATGGTGATCTTAATAGCTTCTTTCTGATGAATGGGATGCATCTCCTCTATTGATAGACTTCTATTCTCTATGGACAACCTTCTAACATCTAGTTTACTCTAGTGAGTTGTTCTTGTTGTTGCTTATGATATTCCTCCATTTATCCTTTTTTTTTCTACCTTTACTAGGAACTAGTTTTCCTTGGTTAGGTTCTTATTATAATGTCATAGTTGGATGAGATTATTATTGGTGGTGTGTAGAATTTTGTTTGATAATGTTACATCCCAAACAACCTTTTCCTTTTCTTCTTTGACTATGCACTATTATTCTTGAAGCTTTTGAAAAGCTTCATCCCTTGTCATCCCTATTTGGAAGATGGCTAGATCTACTAAGAGAACTCTATGTTTCACAACTTCAGCTACCCACCATTGGTCAATGGTGGTAGCCTCCTAAAGTTATGCTTCTTTAACTAGAAGCTTAACCCTTTTTCCTAGTAATTATAACTAAGTGGCTAAAATATATTGGGAAATATTAAATATCTTCAAAATTGATTGCATAGTTTCCACCAATTGTTACAACATTTGCTCATGTTACATAATGGTCATTCCCCTATTCCTAATTCCTATAGATACTTAAATGTATATCATATTAATAATATCGAACATTAATGTTGCAAGAACTCTAGAGCCTCTCTAATATGGTCCATGATCATCTTTTCTACTATCTTCTATCCCTTGTATGATATGACTAGGACTATAGCATCTTCTCCTTCTTCCAAGACCACAAATAAGGTTGTGACATTACCTTACATTTTAAGAAGTAGCTTAGAAAATAGGGATACCATGGCTTTCCCTATGATAGGATTGGCATAAATAGTCACTTGGAATCATTATGAGGAGAATAGGTTTCCTAGATTGTTTGATGACTAGTTAATGGTTTTAGTAATCTCACTCAAATGACTCATGGTCAAATGATATGTGGACAACTTACCATCATGTCTAGATGATTTCTAGTATTGTTTCTTACTAAGCTATCATAGGTGCTCTTTAGTTGTGAATGTTTCTCATATATGTGGTGATAGTAATGATTCTTCCTTTTGGAACTTTGCTAGTGCCTTTGCTTTCATCATCTCTTACCAAGATGCAGTAGGAGTCCTATGAAGCATGTCATTGGCATAGTAAGATATTCCTCCTCTTTTGGAAATTTTCTAATAAGATAAACAAAGGGGAGTGTCTTTTTGCTCTTATTATTCTTCTTAAATTACATTTCAATCTCTAGGAAATTTAATTCAGGTAGATTAATAGGGAATTTCTAATTTAGAGCATTGCATGCCTGGTTGGAGAAAGAGATGATCTTGCTTGGCCATACCATTGGATTTAGATGATAGGTTATAATCTTAAAGTAGATCCTCTACACCTTAGGGATGACATTATACTCCTTGTGGTTCACTCCATAGCACCAATGCATCCATTCCATTTGATAGGGATCCCACCAATTTTGGACCAATGGGATATATCATATAAATCACAATGAGATATGATCATAAGCTTTAACAATGATGTTGAGTGGATTACAAATAACACTCATGTATATTATTACATTTAAAAAACATTAAAAATATTATAATACATATAACACAAATGAAACCCATGTCACCATGGTGAGAGATAGAGAAAATATTTATAATCTTATGTTTTATAATTTTTATAGATTATATATATAAGAATAAAACATTAATAAACACACATGCATTATAATTCCCCTTGGAAATTGATGCAATGCTCATGTTACAATCCCTCTTAGGGATAGGTCAACACCACACATGAAATGAAATAAAATGACTTTTAGTCACAACCTTGATGGTTCAACATCATGTTGTATAGTTATAACCTCCTTAAGCAAGGATGAATCATCACAACTTAAGAAAAAGGAAATTAAATAAAATTATATATTTTAATTACTTTTAGTGTTCAATATTTATTATTATTTTAGTGTTTAAGGCATCAACCTTAGAATGAGGGGAAAACATAAGCTTTATTTACCTTGCAAACACTAGACTCTGCATCAACTAAATGGTTTTGGACTCTATAAGCAAGGTAGCACTTTGATAGAGTTTAGTCATACTTGTGAAAGCGAGGAGTCAAAACACATAAGACAAGGAAGGAAATTAACTTACCTAAGAGAGGAAGAATTGTTCACATAAAATTGGATGTCACAAGCTCAATAGAAATGCTTGGAATGAATTATTTAGTACAAGAACTCATCTCAGGTATTTATAGTTTTCACAACATAATGGAAGAGGTTCACTAGTCTGCAAATTTTAATGGAGGTTCATTAGTGTAGCTAAGGCATCTTGAGAACATACCAAGGGTGACAGGCAAATAAAGTAACCAAATCAAACCTACTTTGATGTAGCATAGTCAATGCATTCTTACCATGGATACCTTCCTCACCCTATTCCAGATGACAACTAGAACATTAGAAAACATGTTAGAAGGTTCCTACTATTTTCAAATGAAGATAAACAAATTTTAGTAAATCTAAAACAAGCATCAAACTTACATGTATGAAATGAAGGGCTAGGATACAAACTTGGAAGATAGAAATCTTAACCATGTGTGTGGAAGCCAGAAACACTTGGTGTAAAATACTTTCTAAATCTATCACTTTTAATGGACGTCCAAAATGTTATTGGATGACTCATCATTTTTCCATGACTTAGTAAAGCTAGTCCCATAGACTTAACACTAAAGACAAAAAATTGGAACTAGACACCTGACATGATTAATGTGGAGGAATATAATTTTTCCAAATATATAGATGATGACTATAATACAATAAAAGACATGTCATTGATTAGTTATAGGGAGTGATGACTAAGAGAATAAGGCCCTTGATATGTCTACTTAGTATTAGAAGAGGTTTAAAGAGTTGGGTGCATACATATGAAATATTTAAATTTGGGCCTTAAGGTCCATGACCCTTTCTTAGAGCCATTGATTTTATTCATTGCCAAAGTACTTGATTCCTTTTCTCAGCATCATTTTGGAATTTCTCAGCATCATTTTGGAATTTCTCATAACACCTCCTTGCCTATAAGAGCTCACACTAGGCTACATCCAACTTAATCACCAATTGATGATGTTTCTTATCTAGCTTTATGCACAATTGACTTGTAAAAATCTAAATCACATAAAGATACCTCCTCCATTCCACTTGCATATCCTCTTCAACCTCCTAAAATTTCTTCTCAAGGACTACAATAGTTGCATTATGATGGAGGATGTACATGTTCTTCAATAGGTCCATATTCTCCTATAGTGTTGGGTTACTTGTAATCACTTTTTGAATTTTGATGTGCAAGGTGTTAAATTTCTCTTTCAGCTTGCTTCTTTCTTCAGTTACTCATTCATTAATTAGAGCTACAAGTTTATGCAATCTATGTACCTTCACATCCTAGGTTGCCTACTCAAGCAAATGAATTTTCTGAGCTCATAAGTTTCTTTGGTAGTCTTGTTTGCGAGTTATTACTGTAAGTTCTAGAACTCTTTCTTTGTATGAAGGTATTTGTCCTAAAATTATACCATGTTCCAACTTTCATTCTCCAACCTTTATATCTACTAGGAAATGAGGAGTACTTGTTTTTATTTTTCTTGGATCAACATTTCCCACTCTAGGAACTAATGCTTTAGCATTCTAATTTCTTACTCTAAGCCATCTTTCATAAACATGGCTTCTTCACCAATCCAGCACACCTAAAATAAGGCATCCTATAAGTGCCCATTTCACATATTTGAAGTGATTATGAAGGTTTTTGCTTCTAATGGTGTGATGTATTCTAGTTGAACATGAAACCATCATACCTTGGCCTATTTTTTCTATAGATTCCTTAGATAAAAATTTTTGTCAGCTTCCATGATTTCTAACTAGGCCTATACCTTAATGAGTTTAGTCTCCACCATATTGTTGATGTTTCTCAATAGCAACTTAGTCATGGGTCAATCCTTTGTTCTTCTTTTACCTAGTGTCTAATCCCAAGTTGATCAATGGGTACTTAGAGAACTTCTACCACATGCTACATGTTCTGCATGTTGCACCTCAATTAATGTGAAAAAAAAAATACTTTGTGAAGGAACATGTGTTTATGATTGAACATGAGCATCATAATGGACAATGGATAGATCATCTAGTAAGGAAGAAACTAGAAGATATTCTTTCTTATAACCTCACCATGCACAATGGCTCTCATCATGTTCAAAAAATTACTTTTAAGGTCTTATAAATCTTTAACGTAAAATGTGGCAACCTACCTCTCATCTTTAATGTGCACAATAGGTTAAAAATTATCACTAGAAAGAGGTTCCTAGCTCTACCTAATGCTACACCTAGGAGGTTGAGAAATAGATCCACTAGATTGTGAAACTTTTGTATGATAAGATTATTGAGGCATGGATGTTATCCTTGTTTGGCACTAATGAATCTAGTCTAACCATTGGTGAAACCAAACTAAGGCAAGGCATCATTGACCATTCAAAAGTCAAGATTCTATTTTAGTTTTTCCTCATCCATTCACATATGCACTATAGGCTACCTAAATTTTTCTCTACTAGAAACCTCTCATTAATCCCTTTGATTTTACTAATCATTACCACATCCCACTAAGGACCACAATTCCATAACCAAAGAAAGGAAAAAATTCCAAGTTGGCCCTTAGAACAAATGATTTGGAGTTTGGATGGAAGTAGCAATTAACATCATTAAAGTTTACTAAGAGAGAGACTTCTAGGCCTCCATGGCTATGGGTAGGGATGAGCAAAATATTATCTTAAGACATGAAATTTTGAAAATTTATGTGATCTAGGAAATTATTTAAATATGAGAAAGACTTGCATAGGTATTGGTTCAACCAATCATTTTGGTTTTAATATGAGCAATTATAGAATTGATTTGGGATGGTAAAAATACCATGTTTCATGGATCGATAACCTTGAATTTACATTACTCTTCCAATCAATTCTTCTTATCATAATTATTATTTGACTGATGAACCGCGATATCGCATCAGCCATGATATCGCGTACACGATGTCGCAGCTTGTCGCCAATTCTATAAATAAGAGGTGGCTTTCCCTTGTTTCCACATTTAGATCTAGACCCTTAGCCAAACTATAGTAGTTTTACCATTCCAGAGTTAGAATAATTTCCATGTGCCCGTAGTAGGAGTCTCAAAGTGAATGAATCTTTATTCGAGCAAATTGTACCTAAGCACACATTTGTGTACAACAACAAAGGTGAATTTTTTGATAAACCTTGCAGCATGTGGACTAAGCTAAATAGGATTTAATTACTGTTAAATGTTTAAATGATTTCTTAGAAAATTAATCTCTCTCAACCTTTAACTTTCCTAGTTAAGTGCATTTAGTACGACTGCTTCGAGCATGTGTGTAACGCTTGGTAACCCAGTAACGAGTAGCATTTGGTAATCTTAGTAGCATTGCACTAATTCAAGGTGTGTATAGAAAGTGGGAACAAATATTGGTGCTAGGATAATTAGAACTTAGTTAATGGAAAGATAGTTACTTAGTCTCTTCACCCTTCTCCTCTTAGCATAGGCGTTAAAAGCATAACAGACATAAAAGTCATACACCTCAGGCTTACTTAACCATACAACCAGAACAATAATGGTAAGTCTGGGAAGACAATGATTGATTAACCTTAAGTGTTCCATTAGGGAACATAAGCACTTAGTCCTTGGAGTTCGATTGAATCACATGTGAGATGCTCGTATTTGTATGGTTGAGTGTAGGGGTACCTCGCCACTCATCATACGCACCGTTGCTGAGGACTTAGTTGTTTGTGCACTATGTAGAACATAGGAAATCATTCACATCGTTGGGAGCTAAAATGAACCTTTAGTGTTGATCAAAAGAGAAATAACATAAGGTAAACAACATACTGAACAAAATAAACAAAATGTCTTCTTCTTCGCACAAAAGCACTTCACCACCTAGGAACAACATAAGAGATAGTTGGCGTCACAACACACATAACTAAAATCTGCCAGTTCCTCAACAATTCCATGTGGTATATATTCATCACGATGAATATATACCCGAATTTACCTTTATCTTCCATCAAGATGAACAACTGCATTGGAGAGACTTGGAGGGTAACATAGTATTGCCTCCAGATAGAGCCACCCCCAACATGCTCCTTCATGCCCTTGCACAAATTGGCATGTCACAATTATATGTAGAGTATGTTGCATGCAATTACCATGTAAGGGACTACCATCCCACAGAAGCAAAATTTCAACAAGACTTGCGGTAGGAGAGTTACCACACATCGTTAAAGGGTAAAGGACCCCATAACACTCCACCCATCATAAGCAAAATTGAGGGTGGTGAACCTATTTCAATAGGTTCTCCACAAAATGATGTTTCCACTCCTAACGATAGTGTTGAGGTGGTATATCAGAACCTTCACTCCATGATTCACAACCCTGGTTCTGATCCCCACAAACACCAAGTGTTCGACGAGGGAACACAAACACAAGATAAGGGCAGGCATTCTGATTGTCATCATGATCGGGGCTGAAACCACTGAAGAGAGGGTAGGAAACATCGTCATGGTGATGGTTCTCCTTCTTCTTCACCGTCATCATGACATTCATCTTCTCCTTCAACATCAAGATGCAATCATAAGGAACCTAACTGTGAGGTTAAGGATAAACAAAATGAGAGACCTCAACGAGAGAGTCGAGAGCGAGGACGAGGGCATTCTAGAGAATCACGACATGGAAGAATGGAAAGTAGGGAACCACATAGATATCACAGACACTATAAGAGAAATGACCACAAAGAACCCCTACTTGCAACCCTAAGCATGTTAGACATCACGGAGGCTGTTAGAATACCCACAAGGCACCAAAAAAATAGTAGGATCAAGAGACTAGACATGAATAATATACAACGATTTGAGGGGGGATACAATGCTGATCCTCAGAACCACTTACAGTAATTTCATGATGCATGTGCCATGTAGAAAATTGAGAATGAGTGGAAAAAGCTAAAGTTATTCCCAAGGACACTGATAAAAGAAGCAGAAAGTTGGTACCAATCCTTAGAACCAGAATCCATTTGAAGGTGGAGTACGATGCTAGAATTGTTCAATGATAAATATCAAATGTACTCTCGAGTGTACAACTTGCGAAAGTAGATCCAAGGATGGAAGCAAGGAAATCATGAACCCTTGGATTCTGCCATGGGCCAATACTATGCACCATTACATCATTGCCCAAGCCATGGTTACGCACAATGGGATCAGCTACGCCATCTCGTAGATGGACTTAGGCATGAATCTAGGAGAACCCTTGGAACATATGCCTAAGGGAAATTATCAGAGCTTAGGTTCCATCAGATCTATAGATTATTGGAGCAAGTAGCTAAGGAAGAAGGAGAGCTACATAAGAGAGAAAGTGCGAAGGAGTACAACCACGATCCTTCCCTCCGAAAAAAGGAAGTGAGATTCTATGAGGAGGAGGATGAGTCACCACTCAAGTAGATGGTGAATAGGAAAACCTTGCTGCTCCAAAAATTAACAAAAGAAGTGTCAGATAAGGTAGACCAAATGTGGGAATCCTTTGATAGTAGATTTGAAACCATTCTAAAAATCGTAGAGGAGTCTACGGAGCAAAGTAGTGACCATGATAAAAAGAAAATGAGGGATTTGGACCATGCACATAACAAAGGTAAGGGTAAAATGGCTATCATAGAAGAGGTTTTTGATTTTGATATGGACAATGAAAGTGGATGTGAGATATGCCAGTATGACCATCCTAAGGGATGTTGCCCAGTAATCTCACACCTGCAAGAGTCCAGGGTGTATGCACTTAACCCATGACTCAACAAACAACAAGCACCATGATGGTTACCTTATCCCCAAGATAACCCAAGGTAGTTCCACCAACCACTAACGTATTATCCAAGTGGAACTCTGCCAAAGCCTATTGAGCAACACTAGCAGTGGCAATACCCACAGTCATGGGGGATGCCACTGCCTAGGCAATAATACCCTTACCGATAATCGGATCCATATGGCTACTACGTGCAACAACCAATCTCTCCAAGTGACTCTATTGGTTATGCGACCCCACAATGTCACTACCAAGCTCAGGAGTATTATAGGACTCCTTCTCCTGGGAGAGACACAAAACATCCATACCATCCTCCAAACCCTGTCATGACTCTTACACCAATAGCTCCACTACCATCTACTCCAGCAATGCAAGGGGAACTCCCCACTCAACCACAACAATGTAAAACTATGAGAGCTATAACCTTCAACCCACTATTGGTTTTGGCAACCATACAAGGAGAAGACCTTTTTTTAGAACCAACAATCCAAAGAAGCTCTCACAACCACAAGCAGTTGAGTCTTTGAATGCTCCTTCATAAAATGAGGCTTCAGAGCTCCCTTCAAATCAACAATAGAGCTCAACGTGCACGGTTATGTTAACACATACCGTCACTGACTAGATCAAGGAGGGCCACCTTCCCAGCAAATTTTTTGATCTTGGAAGTCCTTTAATCTATCTCCAAGTTGCTGGGAATGAACCACATAAGGCTCTTCTAAACTCAGGTTCTAGAGTCAACTTGATATTGCAAGAAATGTATAAAGCCTGGAACTTGCCTCCACTAAAGAAGAGAAATGTTCACTTAGAGCTAGCTGACCATTCCATCACTATTCCCTTGGGACTAGTGGAGGACATTGTTATCACTATGTGTGGTTGGTCATATCCAGCTGGTTTCCTAGTGATACAAGTCAACAATGATAAAGGGGACTTCACAATAATAATGGGAAGGGCATGGCTAAGTACCATGAACACATGCCTAGGAATCCATGATCTTTCCCTAGTAATATCTAAGGAAAACACTTGTGGGAAGATCGAGAAGAAAGTTCCATGCATAACATACAGTGATACAGAGGGTGATGGCATACAAGAATGTTTAGCATTTCCTACATGCAACTGGTGTGCCCAGGAAGTTAACATACAAAAGTGCATGTATGTAGCAACCAAACAATAAGAGAACACCTAGTGGTTGACAGCTAATCAAGAGAGCAACTCATCAATGTGCATGAAACTAACTAGGGGAACAACATGTGCCGACATCGAAAGCATAGATGCATTGGAGCAAGAGTGTTCCCAACTTCCAATCCTTAATCTGAAACCACCAATCGAGGGAAGTTGGAAACTCTTAGAAAATTCAAATGAGTACTCTGATAGGAGAATACTAGTTTGTGTGCAACTGACCAAACCTTATCATGACCCTAGAATGATCTATGCACATAGCACATCTGAGAGAGAATGATCTCGCTCACTATTTTGGATCTCCTCCTTTCAACTCAGTCATAGGGAAGATGGCCACGTATACTGATCATTTGAGGCCCTCAATTTCTTTTTAAGTTTTTGTTTTACAAATTTCTTTAACTTTTCTTATTTTTGTTTTACAACATCATTAATACTTTTTCATTTATTTGTGTGTTTGTTTATTTTGTTAAGGTTTGTCACCCAATAAGTGCTCCTGATGATGGTATGAACTGTATTCCATTGATTGCTAATGTTTGGTTTTTACCTTTAAGTTATGATGTTGATACTAAGGTATGGTTCTTTTGATAAAATAGGCAATGAGTCCACATCATCCATGCATCCATGAATTTCTATGATCTCTCTTAGCTTGGAACTATACAGTCCCTTTCTCAATAATAAGAACTATCAATAAATCAGTGACTAGATATTTCTCAAGCTCACGAAGGACTCAAGGATTGGAAAGGGTGTGACTTCAAGGGGATTTGATGCATTTGTGTTTGCCATTCTCTTGGGTTCTTGGATGTTTCTTCTTGAGTTTTCTTACCATTCCAACGCTACCCCATTATCAAGAAGCTGAGAAAATAAAAATAATAAGTCTTTGCATAGTGTGGTTCTCACGCAAAAACACAAAAAAAATAAAAAAAACCAATGAGAATTCAAAGCACACCCCTTAGATGAAATAATAATTTGGACTACAAGCACTAGTTATGGAACTAAAATAAACATGTTCCCTCTAACTAAGGCCCTTCTCACTTTCTACTTTCTCCTCTTTCATTTCGTCGGAATGGTGGTGACTCTTTGACGGAGGCATTCATGTTACTTCAGGTGGATGGATTGGCTGAATGTATTAATGCAAAGTCACTGAATGTGGTTTTTTTGAGGCTAGATTTGGAATGAGATCTACTAAGTCACATTAACCATTAATACACAAGGGGCTGTACACCATCTTATTCTTGAGATTCCATTCCATTCTCTTCTCTTCATTCTTCTTTCTCCATTTTTCACCTCATTGCTGATTGTATTGGTAGTTTGTATTTTGGTGGATGCATTATTTTATTTTTGGTAAACTCTTGTGGTTAAGACTTTAACTCTTGCTTCCAAATGACATTTCTAGATCCTACAGACTCTTTGAATGTGAGATTGTTAGGGCATTAAGGGCATGAGCCTTCTATGGGGATGATCCATTGGCATTCCTATTTGGCGCGTCCATTAATCTCTTTCCCCTAAACATTTTCACAATCATCATTTATTTTTTTCATTTCCATCTTTGACATCCATTTTATTAGCATGGCCATTGTTTCTTTTTCTCCATCTTTCTTCTTCCTTATCTTTTTCCATTCTATCACTACTGGAGGTTCGCTCTCATTCATGGGGTCTTGGTCCAGTTTTTTTGATTTTCTCTTAACCCCTACACCTTGGGTAGTCACCAGTATTATATCTCCAGATCTGCATTAGCCATATCACAACTCAACCAATGGACCTTACAATGATGCAAGGTATCAATTGCATTGTGATTCATTTACCCTTGCTAATATAAGACTGTGTTGTGTGTGCAGATGGCAATCATACAACAACAGATTGGATCTGAAGGGAACACTTGGAATGAACTAGGCTGGAGAAATTATGCAAGGAATAAGAATTAATGACGCACTTATGGATGGATAAAAAAAGCACAATCTTGGCGTCGGTAGCAACATTCTTCTTTTCTTCTTTTCTCTCTCTCTTCTCTCCTCTATCTCAGCTACCAAATAAGGCTGGATATCAAATGTGTATAGTGTTTACTCTTGTTATCATGAACACTAAATTTTGTCATGTATTATAATGATGATCTGTTCACATGTCACCCCATTCACCATTAGTGTCATTCAAGTCAATAATCCCATACCTTTCCAATATTTTGTAAGGAAATCAAGGACAAGTTTTCATTCAGTCATGGGGGTATGATGAACCGCATTATCACATCAGCCACAACATCGCATCAGCCCGTGTGATATCGTGTACATGATATCACATCCCGTTGCCAGTTCTATAAATAAGAGGCGGCTTTCCCTTGTTTCCACATCTAGATCTAGACCCTTAGCCAAACTATAGCAATTTTACCATTCCAGAGTTAGAATAATTTCCATCTGTCCACAGTAGGAGTCTCAAAGTGAATGGATCTTTATTTGAGCAAATTGTACCTGAGCACACATTTGTGCACGGAAATAAAGACGAACTTTCTGATAAACCTTGTAGCACGTGGACTAAGCTAAATAAGATTTAATTACTATTAAATGTTTAAATGCTTTCTTAGACAATTAATCTCTCTCAACCCTTAGCTCTCCTAGTTAAGTGCATTTAGTACGACCACTTTGAGCACGTGTGTAATGCTTGGTAAACTAGTAATGAGTACCATTTGGTAATCCCAATAGCGTTGCACTAGTTCAGGGTGTGTATGGCAAGTGGGAATAGATACTAGTGCTAGGATAATTAGAACTTAGTTAATGGAATGATAGTTAGTTTCTTCACCCCTCTCCTCTTAGCATAGGTGTTAAAAGGATAAAAGACATAAAAATCATACACCTTAGGCTTACTTAACCATACAACCGTGAAAATACAAGTAAGTCTGGGAAGACAACGAATGATTAACCTTAAGTGTTCCATTAGCGCGTAAGCACTTAGTCCTTGGATTTCGATAGGATTGCACGTGAGATGCTCATATTCGTATGGTTGAGTGTAGGGGTACCTTGCCACTCATCATTGACTAATATGAACTTTTTCTTTAGTTTTTCTCTCTTTCTGTTCTTTTTTTAATCATCTTTTCTTTTCTTTTTATTCATTATCATTTTTCATATTCTCTTTTTCTTTTATAGGAACAGAATTTTTGATGAATCATGGGAGTTATAGAAATGGCTAAAGTACTAGATCACTACTTCGAGTCTTTATGTTGCATGCACATGAAAATTCATCCTTTACCACATGGCATACATAAATTCACAAGATTACAAACCTCTTCTAACCCATGTGGCTAGAAAAGGCAACATATGCACCTTCGTCCAATCATACCAATTAGATACACAAGTGGTCACAATAACTCTCAATGACATACCATTTCCTTGTCCATGACCAAGAACTCTTTCAAGATTCTGAAGCTTACACTTTAAAGTGTGGATCCACCACCTATCCATAGTTCTAGTAGAATTACCTTTAACACACATAGTGTGAGTCCTAGCTCCTTTTTGAGTCTAAGACTTGTTCACCAGTGACAGATAGAAAAAAAAAAGGTAAATAAATTTTGTTGCATAGACATTCCATCAATCAAGGCTCCACTTTAGACCCATTTAGTGTTCACATCCTCATTGAATCTATAATTCACCCATCTATTGTGGCTTATTGGGTGAGCATTCATAAAGCATATTAATTGGTTTTCCCATACATACAAACAAAAACACTCTACGAGAAAATAAAATATAATAAATGGTTATCCATTAAGTTCAAAAAATATAAAAATTATAACTAAACATATTAACTTTATTAAATGAACAAATGAAAATAGCAGGAAAGTAAATTTTTAACATGGCATTGGGGATTTTTCCCAACAACTGATCATCATCTATTAGATCATTGAGTGTTAATTTAAGTGTTATGCATGCTCAAAGTTGAAATATATTCATTAGGATACACTAGGTGTTACCCATAAATTGTTTCAATTGGCTTGCTTGAATGACATAAATATATGGTGCTATAGGACCAAGAAGGATCATGAGGTATTTTCATGTAATTCATCTTTCTAGTCTCATTTATTTTGTTGATTTCAAGGTGGAGGTCTTGGAAGAGCAACTTAGCATTGATAGTGCTCAACTAGATCCTTTCCAAGATAATAGAAAAGTTACTGATGGGATGTGATATCGCATGAGCTATGATATTGCGTATGTGATATCACATCCCCATGCAATATCGCGGTCCATCGCCATATCTATAAATAAGAGGTGGCTCTCCCTTATTTCCTAATCATAGGCTAAAAGTAGGGAAACTCTAGTAGATTGATCACTCCAAAGATAGAATATTTTCCATGTGCCCACAGTAGGAGTCCCAAAGTGAACGGATCTTTATTCGAGCAACATTGTACCTGAACACAAGTTGTGTATGGAAATAAAGATGAGCTTTGTGGAGTAACCTTGCAGTGCATGGAATAGGATTTTATTACCTATTATTTATTACATGTTATTTATTATTTTTATAATGTGGAATGAGTATGACTTGATTATGAGCATTTAAGGATGTGTACGGATAATCAAGGAATGGATGCTCATTGCTATTAGACTCTATCTCACCCTTATCTCCTAGTAACATGGAATGAGTACGACTTGATTACAAGCATTTAGGGATGTGTACAGATAATCAAGGAATAAATTCTCATTGTGCTTAGGCTAGTTAAGTGCCTCAGTACGACCACTTCGAGCACGTGCGTTACTCATGGTGATCCCAGCAACGATTAGCGTTTGGTAGCCACGGTTGCATCGGTTTAGGGTGTGTACTGTAAGTGGGAACGGATGCTGATGCTAGGTAATTTAGAATTAGTTCATTAGTTAGAGTTAGTGATTAGTTTCTCAACCCTTCACCTCATTAGTATAGAAGACATAAAACAGAAAAACTATAAAAATCATATACCTTAGACTTGCTTAACCATACACCATAACAACTACAAGTAAGTCTAGGAAGACAACGAATAATTAACCCTAAGTGTTCCATGGGTCATGTAGGATTTTATTCTATGGAGTTTGACCGGATCGTGCGTGCTACGCTTGTATTCGTATGGTTGAATGTAGGGGTATCTTGCCACTCATCATTGGCGTCGTTACCGGGGACTAAGTGTTTGTGCACCGAATAGAACATAAAGGATATCACTCACATCATTGGGAGACTAAAAAAACCTTTGGGTTAATTAATTAAACAAGAATTTATATAACAGTGAAATAGCACATCGATGAAAATGTCTTCTTCTCACAAGAGCAACTCACCACCTAGGACTAATACTAGAGACAGTCGGCAACATAAAACACATAACCAAAATCAACCAAGTCCTAAACAATACAAGATAGTATATACTCATCTCGATGAGTATATTCCAAACTTTATCTTTATCCTCCATCAAGATGAGCAGCTGCGATGGAGAGATTTGCAAGGTGACATTGTGTTATCCCCAGATTGATCAGTCCCTAACATGCTCTTCCGTGTTTTGGCACAGATAGGCATGATGGAATTATTTGCTGAATATGTTGCAAAAGACGTTGATATGAGGGATTATCATCCCACAGATGCACGACGTATCAGGGACTCAATGCAGGAGAGCAACATACACTTTTTAAAGGAAAAGGTCTACACATCCTTAGTGAAATAGGAGATGAGGAACCCCCTATAATGGGTTCCTTAGCAAATGATGTTCCCCCTCCTAATGATGGTGAGGAGGTTGGGTATCAGAACCTATGATCAACAATACCTAACACTGGTTCTGATCCCCGTGAATGCCAACTGTTCACAAAGGGAACAAAAACTCATAATAAGGATGGGCACATAGATAGTAATCATGATCGGGGCCGAAGCAGCTAAAGAGAAGGCAAGAAAAATCATCATGACGGTGGTTTCCCTTCTTCTTCCCCTTCATCTCACCACTCATCCTCTCCTTATACATCTAGGCACAACCATCATGAACATAAAGGTGAGGATAGAGGTAGGCAGATGAGAGATCTCGACGGGAAAGTCAAGAGAGAGGATAAGGGCAAGGACGTAGGGAAAGTAGGGAACAACACAGACATCACAAGCATCATGAAAGAGATCATCATGATAAGCCCCTACTCAAAACCTAAAGTATGCTCGACATAATGGAGGTAGTAAGAATTCCAACAAGGCACCAAAAGGACAATCGGATCAAGGGTTTACACATGAACAATATCCCACGCTTTGAAGGGGGATACAACTTAGATCCGCAGCATCATTTATAGTCATTCCACGATGCTTGTGCCTTGCAGAATATAGAAAACAAGTGGCAAAAACTTAAGTTGTTCCCAAGGATACTCACCAAAGAAGTAGAGAGTTAGTACTGGTCCTTAGAGCCAGAAACCATCAGGAGGTGGAGTACGATGCTAGAATTCTTTAATGATAAATATTAGACATACTCTAGAGTGTCTAATTTGCATAAGCAGATCCAAGGCTGGAAACAAGGTACTCATGAACCCCTGGATGCTACCATGGCCTGCTACTACATACTATTACATCGTTGCCCAAGCCATGGGTACGCTCAGTGGGATCAACTTCGCCACATCATAGATGGGCTTAGACAAGAGACTAGGAGAACCCTTGGGACTTATGCCCAAGGGAGACTATCATAACTTAGAGCCCATGAAGTACATTGCTTATTGGAACAAGTAGCACAAGAAGAAGGTGAGCTATGTAAGAGGGAAAGTGTGAAAGAATACAACCACGATCCCTCCCTTTGAAAGAAGGGAGTGAAATTTTGTGATGAGGATGAGTCACCACTCGAAGAGTTGGTGAGCCGAAAAACCTTGCCGATACAAAAATTAACAACTAAGGTATCGGCTAAGGTAGATCAGTTATGGGATTCCTTAGACTCAAGACTTAAAAGTGTTTTGAAAATTGTAAAAGATTCTAAGGAAGAACGAAGTAGTGACAAAGGTAAAACAAAGAAGAGAGATTCAGGCCCTACACATAGCAAGGGTAAGGAAAAAATTTCTATCTCCGATGAGGCTATGGAATCTAACACTAACGATGATGGTGGATGTGAGATCTATCAATATGACCATCCTAACGGATGTTGTCCAATTATCTCACATCTACAGGAGTTTGGGGTGTATGCACTTAATCCAAGACTCAACCAAGGACAAACACCTCGAAGGTTACCTTATCCACAAGGTAACCCAAGGTAGTTCACCAACCACTAACATACTAACCAAGTGGAACTCCACCACAGCCCATTGGATAGCATCAGTAGTGGCAATACCCATAGTCATGGGGGATGCCACCGCCAACACAACAGTACCCTTACTGGCAGCCCGATCCATATGGTTATTATGTGTAGTAGATGGTTTCTCAAGGTGACTCTATGGGTCACACTGCTCCCCAACATCACTACCAAGTTTGGGAGTACTTCAGGAGGACTCCTTCTCCTCTGGGAGGCATCTTACACTCATCCCATCTTCCAACTTCATCCGCACCTCTTCCACCTGTAGTTCCCATACAGCCTTCTCCAATAATGCAAGGGGAACTCCCTACTCAACCGCAGCAACGTAACGCTACGAGAGTTGTAAATATTCAACCTAGTGCTAGTTCTGGCAACTGTACAAAGAGAAGGCCTTTCTTCAGAGCTAGAAGCCTAGAAAAACTCTCGCAACAGCAAATGGTTGAGTCGATGTACATGCCTCCACCATCTAACACTTTGGAGCACCCTTCAGTCCAACAACAAAGTACACATATGGTTATGTTAACACATACTGTAACCGACTAGATCAAGGTAGGCCACCTTCCCAGGAAACTATCTAACCCTGGGAGCCCCTTAATCTATTTACAAATCACCAAGAACAAACCACATCAGGCTCTTCTTGACTCAGGTTTCGGAGTCAACTTAATTTCACAAGAGATGTATCAAGCCTAAAACCTGCCCCAACTTAAGAAGAGCAACATTCAACTGGAGTTGGCCGACCAGTCCATTACCATTCCGTTGGGATTAGTGGAGGACATCATTACCACTATGTGTGGGTGGTCATAACCAGCCGATTTCCTGATGATTGAAATCAACAACAACAAAGGGGGTTTCCCAATTATAATGGGAAGGCCATGGCTAAGTACAGTAGATGCGTACCTAGAGATCCGTGATCTTTCCTTGCAGATATCTAAGATAAACATATATGGAAAGATCTAGAAGAAGAAAGCTCCATGCATCACATACAGTGACTCAGAGGGTGATGACATGGAAGAATGTTTAGCATCTCTTCCATGTAATCGGTGTGCCCAAGAAATACAAATTCAGAGGTGCCTGTATGTAGAACCCACACCAGTAGTAGACACCCCATGGTTGACAGCTACTAGGAAGAGAAAACTAATATGCATGGAACGAACTAAGGAAACTCATGCTAACAACGAAGGCATAGACTCATTAGAATATGAGTGTCACCAACTTTCATCCCTCAACCTAAGAACATCAGTGGGGAGAAGTTGGGCACTGTTACGAAATTCAAATAGACGCTCATTATTTCAGATCTCTCCCTTTCCATTCAGTCATGGGGGAGATGGCCACCTATGCTAATCATTGGAGGCCCTTAGTTCTTTTAAGATTTTATTTTACACATTTTTGTTTAACACATTTTTCTTTTACATGTATTTGTTTTACATGTTTTTGTCTTACATGTTTTTGTTTTACAAGTTTTTATTTTACACATACTTGTTTTACACATTTTTTTCTTACACATTTTTTTTTTACACATTTTTGTCTTGCACATTTTCTTTTACAAATTTATTTAACTTTTCTTATTTTTGTTTTACAACATTGTTATAATTTTCCATTTTGTGTGTGTGTATATATGTGTCTGTGTGTTAACCATCCTGTAAGTTTGTTATCCAATAAGTGTTCTTCCCGATGGTATGGACTATTTTTCATTGATTACTAATGTTTGGTTTTTACCTTAAAGTTATGATGTTGATACTAAGGTATATTCTTTTGATATGGCAGGCAATGAGCCTAGTTCATCCATCCATCCACCATAATATATGATCTCTCTTGGCTCAAAAATGTATAGTCCCCTTTCTAATAAGAACTTTAACAAATCGGTGACTAGGTATCTCTCAAACTAAGGAAGGACTCAAGGCTTGAAAAGGGTTTGACTTCAAGGGAACTTGATGCATTTGTGTTGGCCTTTCTCTTGGGTGCTTGGATGTTTTCTTCTTGAGTTTTCTTGTTGTTCTGATGTTACCCAATTATTGGGAAGCTGAGCCAATAAAAATAACAAGTATTTGCATGGTGTGGTTCTCAGCATAAAAACACAAAACACAAAAATAAAAAAAAATAAAAAAAAATAAAAAGAAGAGAAAAGAAAAAAATAAAAAGAGTCAGAATTTAAAGCACACCCCTTAGACAAAATAAACTTGGGCTAGAAGTATTGGTTATGGAACCAAAAGTGTTCCCTCTAACTAAGGCCCTTCTCACTTCCCATTCTCTCCATTGTTTCGTTGGAATGGTGGTGGCTCTTGGAGGATGCATTCTTGTTATCCAAGTGGATGATTTGGCCAAGTGCATTGATGCAAAGTCACTGGATGTGGTTGGTTTGAGGCTGGAGTTGGAATGAGATTTGCCAAATCACATTAATCATGAAACACACAAGGGGCTATACACCACCTTGTTCTTTGGATTCCATTCCATCCTCTTCTCTCCATCCTTCTCTCCGCTGTTCACCTCATTGCCGGTTCTATCACTAGTGTATATTTTGGTAGATACATTATTTTCTTTTTGGTAAATTCTTACGGTGAAGACTTTAACTCTTGTTCCAATGGACATTCCCAGAGCCTACGAACTCTTTGAATGTGGTTTTGTCAAGGCATTAAGGGCATGAGCCTACTTTGGGGAGGATCCACTGACATCCCTATTTGGTGCATTAATTACATTCTTTCCCTTAACATTTTGCAATTAATTTTCTTTTGTTCATTTTCATCTTGATATCTATTTCATCGATGTCTTAGTTGTCTCTTTTTCTCCATCTTCTTGTTATTATTCTTTCTCCATTCTCTCACTACCAGAGGTTCGCGATTAGTCATGGGGGTATAGGACCCACTTTTTTCAATTTTCTCCTAACCCCTACACCTTTGGTAGTCATCAATTATATATTCCCAAATCCATAATCAACCATACCACAACCTAGCCAATAGACTTACACCGAAGAAAGGTATTGATTACATGATAATTCATTTACCCTTACTAATATAAGACTGTGTTGTGTGTATAGATGGCGATTATGCAATAACGGATTGTATCTAGAGAAAACACTTGGAATGGAGCAGTGCTGGAAGTAGCTATGCATGGAGCAAGATTGATGATGCGCTTACAGATGGACAATGAAAGGTGAAATCTTGGCATTGGTAGCAGCAAAAATTCTTTCTCTCTCTCTCTTTCTCAGCTGCCAAATGTGGCCTGATGTCAATGTAATAAGGTGTTCACCCTTTTTTTCATGAACACCAGTGTTGTTGTGTCTTATAATGATGATTCGTTCACATGTCATCTCATTAGTTTCCATTGAGTCAATAATCTCATACCTTCCCGATATTATTATAAGGAACTCGAGGATGAGTTTTCATTTAGTCATGGGGGTATGATGGGATGCAATATCGCATGAGCCACGATATCGTGGCCGTTGCGATATAGCATCCCCCGTGATATCACATACGCGATATTATGTCTTCCCTTATGATATCATGTACACGATATCGTGGTTCGCTCCCATATCTATAAATAAGAGGTAGCTCTCCCTTATTTCCTAATCATAGGCTAGATGTAGGGAAACTCTAGCAAATCGATCACTCCAGAGATAGAATATTTTCCATGTGCCTGCAGTAGGAGTCCCAAAGTGAACGGATCTTTATTTGAGCAACATTGTACCTGAACACAAGTTGTGTATGGCAATAAAGAAGAGCTTCGTGGATAAACCTTGCAGTGCATGGAATAGGATTTTATTACCTATTATTTATTACATGTTATTTATTATTTTTGTAACGTAGAATGAGTACGACTTGATTACGAGCATTTAAGGATGTGTATGGATAATCAAGGAACGGATGCTCATTATGATTAGACTCTCTCTCACCCTTATCTCCTAGTAACGTGAAATGAGTACGACTTGATTACAAGAATTTAAGGATGTGTACGGATAATCAAGGAACAGATGCTCATCGCGCTTAGGCTAGTTAAGTGCCTCAGTACAACCACTTCGAGCATGTGCGTTACACGTGGTGATCCTAGCAACGATTAGTGTTTGGTAGCCACAGTTGCATCGGTTCAAGGTGTGTACGGTAAGTGGGAACGGATGATGACGCTAGGTAATTTAGACTTAGTTCATTAGTTAGAGTTAGTGATTAGTTTCTCAACCCTTCACCTCGTTAGTATAGAAGACATAAAATAGAAAAACTATAAAAATCATATACCTCAGACTTGCTTAACCATACACTGTGACAACTATAAGTAAGTCTGGGAAGACAACAAATAATTAAACCTAAGTGTTCCATGGGGCATGTAGTCATTTAGTCTATGGAGTTCGATCGGATCATGCATGCTACGCTTGTATTCGTATGGTTGAGTGTAGGGGTATCTCTCCACTCATCAGTTACCTTCCACTTTTTTTCTAATCTGATCATCAAGAAATCTACAGAATATGACTAGCCTAAAATAGAAGTCATCACATTGGTTACCTATCTCATGGGATGTGCATAGGATTGATCTATAAGCTCTAATTGAATGTTGGTACCCTTGAGAGGAGGAAGCTCCCAATCAAGGTACTATTGCAATAAAATGATATTAACCATAGAAATGGAATCAAAAATAGCTAGGCAATTATCACTTTGTTGATTTAAATTTTTATCATGGGACTACTAGGATCTGATCATTTTTAAGCAAATATCCTTCTTTGACTACCTTTGTAGCCACTATAGATATCAAAATAATAATAACATCATCATCAAGTACCATCTTGTTACCTTTACTAGAGATCATCATGGAACTTGGCCTTTAAGAAGATATTGTACTTTAATTATGATTAAGGAATTTCACTACAATATCCTTGATGTTGGCTTCCATTTGGAATAAATGATTTTTCTCTTTATAAGATGGACAATGTGATGCAAACCTTGTACTACAATTGGCACATCTATACTTACTATAAAATATTATACCATAGGATCTCAAACTTCCCATCATAACCAAATCAATAAGATATTGATAGTATTACCTAGATGCATACATGGAAGTATGATTGATACCATAGGAAATATGACTTGATTTAGCTTTCCTTGGTTGTACTTAACTAGGTATCCCATCTTGCATGAGACTAAAGAGTAGAAGTTACTACTACTAGGGAGGTTGATTAACAAGACTACATAAAGTAGGTAAGTACTATTGAGGTATCATTAATGAGGATTGATAAACCCTTGCCTATGCACCATGAAAATAGGAGTTGATAGCAGGCACCATCTATTATTGGATGAAAGTTAAAAGATTCCATGAAGTAGCACCTCAAGGATTTAGAGCTTATCATTTTTGGTACTATTTCATGGGCTTTAGATATACACCTTCAAGGTAGTATGAATGGCCTAGGTATGAAGTAATCCTATTTTTCTTCTTGAAAAATCTATAATTTAAAGGAATTCTAGTTCATTCCATCTCACCAATCATGTAAGTCATGATTGGAAAGCACTATGAATTATGAAAATTTGCATAGATTCATAGGGGCCTTCATCATTGAAGGATGAGAAAGCCTCATTTGGATCTTCATGAATAATATTAGAATAGGAGAGCTTGCCTTTACTCTTACATTCATATCTTTTTTATGTTCCTGTGGTGTGAGTACTTTAGTTTTAGTTTTAGCCACCTTACCCTCAATGTCCTTGAGAGTGATGATCATTTTCTTCATCCATTGCATCCCAAAATTGATCCACTTTGTGGGCCAAGTCTATTAAGGATTTTTTTATTCTAACATAATCCTATACTATGGCCTTAACTCTAGTAGGAGTTTTAGTGGTACCTTCAATATTTTTATTTTCCTTTCTACACACTCAATCATGATTGTACTTCTCTGTAGACTATCGCTTTTATCGCTCGTCCTTCATACTTACTATGGTGTCCAAGAGCACTTTGATTTGGGCCATGAATTTCTTGTGAACTTGACCCATTACATATATATCTATGCACTCTCTTATTTCCTACCTTAGTCTTGCTACAATATGCATCAATAGCTCTCTTTATCTAAAATCATGATTTAGACAACAATGAGCAGTTCTCATGTGCCTCTCTTCATGGTGATGTTGAGAGTTTTATGGACTTTTGCCTTTATTTGACCATCTCCTTCTAGATGTTTGGAATTTGGGCATAGATCTAAAATTTTGCATAGAAGATTCTTACCATGTTTATCCATCTTTGAAATGATATTAGGGTTAAGGATTTTTACCAAACCTTTGCGTGTTCAATGAAGGTAAGGGGAAAATATCACAACTTCTACCAATTACATATGATTCTTTGGAGATATTAACTATTGTCAAAGGGTTACATGTGAAGCTAGGGATTATCACTAGTATACTATCTATAAGATGGTACATTGGCCATAATGATTCACTTGATTTTTTTTATCATGAACATGCTCCCTTGGAATGTGTACAACTTTAGTTAGCTCATGATAATCACCTTAGTTAAACAAAGGGGCATTATCATTATAATTAGAAGGTATAAAAAACTATAAGTGTTGGAACTTAGGAATAATTTCATCATTTTGAGTTCATGTTGCACCTCCATTAATAGAACCTAATCATGGATCCTTATGGCAAAGTGACCTTTGGCCTTTCCTATCTTCTTTATCCTCTTGCTCTTCATTTGAATGATTAGATAAAAAGCTATGGATAGGTTTCTCTTCTATCATTCGAAGATCTTGCACATACAAAGGTTTGTATTTATCATACATGGGTACATGATCTTTGTACAATCCACATTCATCCTCTAGCCTCATGTTTATTGTGGCCTGTTTAAGATCATTTGGTGTAGCCAAAACTATTTTTCTAGAGAACCATCCATGAATGTCTCTTCAACTTCCCTTCTTATCTTCATGGTAAGCTAGCATAACTATTAGTAGGGTCACAACCTTTGAATGTTAGAAGATGACAAAAGCCCTTCCTTTTTGGTATCTTTCTAGAGGTTTTTGATGGACTCTTAGTGTTATTTGGCATCTCCTTCATGTTTAAAAACTATACATAGTCCTAAGAAGCACAAGTTTGTTTTGAATAAATGTTAAAATTAAGAATGCACAAGTATTTCTAGGAAGTTCATCAATATCTTTCCCACCAATGTTGCCAATGATAGGGATCCCACCAATTTTGGACCAATGGGATATATCATAAAAATCACAATGTGATCTAGTCATATGCTTTGAAGATAATGTTAAGAAGATTGTTAAGAATATTAAGGTGTATTGTTACATTCAAGAAATAAAAAAGATATTATAATAAATATAATACAAATAAAAATTTTGTCATCATGGTGAGAGATAGAGAAAATATTTATAATTTTTATTAGTTTTATGTATATAATAATAAAACATTAATAAACACACATGCATCATAATTCATCTTGGGGATAGGTGCAACACATCATATGAAATCTAATAAAATGATTCTTAGTCACAACCTTGATGAAAAAATACCATTTATTATAGTTATGAACTCCTTGGGCAATGATGAATCATCACAACTTAACAACATAATGTACAAGGCATTAGTGGTAGAATGAAGCAAAATCATAAACTTTACTCACCACCTAAATACTAGACTACATCAACCAAATGGTTCCTTGTTGCATAAGCAAGGTAGTACTCTGATAGAATCTAGCCATACTTGTGAATGTGATAACTAAAAACACATAAGACTTAGAACAAAATCAACTTACCCAAGGGAGGAAGAACTCTTCACATAAAAATGGATGTCAAAAGCTAAATAGAAATTATAGGAATGAATTGTTAAGTATGAGATCTTGTCTCAAGTATTTATAGTTTTTACAGCACAATGGTAGAGGTTCAATAGCATCTAGGCATTAACACAAGTCCATCATCATATCTAGACATCTTGGAAATACACCAAAGACAATAGGCAAGCAAAAGGACTAAACTAGGCTTGCAAGAGAGGTGCATTAACATCCCTACACTAATTTAGGAGGTGCACTAGTGCATGGTAGTCAATGCATCCATGCCATGCATACTTTACTTACCTAATTTTTTATGAGAGCTAGAACACTTCATCCTATCTAGACTATTCAATTTCAGTGGAAATATGTTGGATAGATTCCACCTTTAGTTCCTCCCTCATCAATCTAGTAGCCTATGTTGCTTTGGCTACTTTTTCTACTTGCTACTATTGTCGTTGTTGTTCTCATGATTTTCTTGGATGCTTTTTCCTTGGTTATGATGGTCTACCCACCTAAGAACCTTACTTAGGAGACATTTTCAATTATACAAATAACCATGGATTAGACTTTATTTGCATGGACATAAGCATGGATACCCTTTAATCATTCATGTGTTAGCCAAATTTCAAAAGATATGGCTATAACGCACTTTTAAGTATTTGCAGATTTTATAATTCAAAGTTGTAAGGTAGGTAGGCTTTTTAAGTTTTAATTAATTTATCATTGTTCATACCTTGATAATGCCTTAAATAATTATATTAACTAACTATGGGGTGTTCAACCTTTTTGGAAAATTAGATGTTATTTCTTAAGATAGTTAGGCTCTTTAAATTTTAAATTTTAATTAATTTATTATTGTTCATGCTTTGGTTATGTCTTAACTACCTATGTTAGTTAACTGTGGGATGTTTTAATTTTTTGGAAAATTAGATGTTATGCCTTAGGGTAGTTAGACTCTTTAAGTTTTTAATTTTTAATTAATTAATCATTATTCTTACCTTGGTTATTCTTAACTACCTATGTTGGTTAACTATGGGGTGTTCAACTTTCTTGGAAAATCAAATGTTAAGTAATATCATGAAGTAGATCTCAACTTCATGATCTCATAGGATCAAAAATGAGTTAAACTGGATATTCATAGGACAAGTCATTACTATTGGAAGGTTATGGGCTTAGAAAATTACAAAAACTCTGTAAGTGTTGGAATGAAACTCATGAAAATTTGACTAAGTGTTGCACATACTTATAGTATTTTTGTCCTACATTGATGGGGATGCATAAACATATATGACTACATCAACAAGGATACATTGAAATAACTAATTAACATATTTTCCTATAATTTCTAAGTCAAATTTGTGAATTTTGAAGAAATCTAGGGATCAAACAAGAGTTGAAAAGAGGGTCTAAAAATGAGAATAATAATAATAAGGTTCCAATAGTGGTTCCAATAGAAGCTTGAATAATTAAAATAATTACTTATTTTGACCAAGAAACTACATGAGAAGGAAAAAAATGAAGGATGCATTCTTCATTAGAATTACAACTTGAATGTTACTAGGTGTGTGGAGATAGCACATAGACTCGATGTCCAAGAGTTATACATGTGGGTCCTTCTCAAAGTAGGTTGATACCTTTAATATTCTTGTATAATCATTTCATAAGATGTCCATAGGAACATTAAAAATCTAATATCAATCCAGTTTATAAGCCACACAAACACAAGCATCATCATCAGAACACTATGTTATACTAAATAAAATCCATCAAATTAACCATAATACTTAGTAGTGATGTGGATGATGAAAATAATAAGTAATTATAGGAATTTAGACATGAAATATATTATCTTTTTTGTAATGGGTCCTTATGTAAGAATGTTGTTAAGATTATCAAAATACCTTTTTGTCCAAGTTCCAGATCAAGTTCATACCTATACTAATGGCATTACATTACATCATTCCAACCTTACAACTATCATATCACCACAAAAATAGGAAGCACCATTACTCAGAAATAAAAAGTGAAAAATAATTTAATTTATTAATTAATTGCTAAATGTTAATTTTAAGGAGACTTGACCATTAGTCAAATGAGTATCTTTAGGCATAGGTAAAATTTCTTTCTACCCATGTAACCAATGCTAATCCCATTATAGAAATGCCTTAAAGCATGGGTAACATGTCTTTCTGGTCATGTAATGGGACTAGTCCAAGACATCTTTTAGATTTCTAAGAAGTACCCTATATTTAGGCATGGGTAACATGTCTTTCCAATGGTATCCCTAGGAACATTTCTTATGTGAAATAATTAATTAATGTATCAGCCTTACCAAAGGACTACCTTTAGGTAGGGGTAACTTATTTTTATATTAACATGACAAGGTGATACTTATTCAAGGATATGCTTCCATTCAAAATTTAAACATGAGCAATAGTACAACCAAATAGTGCAATGAGACCCATAGAAGAAGCTTAAAGAATCAACAAATCCCCTTTATGCCACATGCTTTTCCATTTCTTATTGGTCCTTCTCATTTTCTTTGGGAAGATAGATCATGAATTCATTGTAGTTTCAATGTGAAAGAATCATATTGCTTTCATGATGTATATCTTTTACTTATAGAATAGAGGGATGGATGTCATGAATTTACTATCTTGTAACATTAGTTGCTTGATAAACTATCAACATAGAACAAAGTTCCAATAAAAAGATTAACCTATATATAACAATGATAATTCTTATTTAATGTAATGAAAATAATAAATGAAAAAATTTAAAATAACATATATGACTCAAAGAAATTGAAATAATATAAGAAACTTAAAATTTTCAAGAAATAGAAAACATATAAAAATCAAAAATCAAAATGTCTCCTCACAAGATATTATGCCAAATGGATGTCTTCCCCACAGCTAGTTTGATAGAAGAAAATGTAGAAAATGGAGCAACCTTGGCCTTACATTAAGTTATTGTTGTGGGCCACAATTACATGGGAGTTATTAATAGATTTCACTTGCTATGTGTTAACCAATATATGCTTGTCTAGGTTGATTGGATGATTAATCTTCATGCCACTAGAAGAAAAGGTAGAATGTATGATGTAAGGTCTTGCCTCCAAATGTTTGAAAATTTTTTCATTAAGGTTAATGACTAGGATTCCAATGGAGAACCTTCTCTTTTGGTTGAAATTATACCTTTCCAATCTTAACATCATGTTGTTATGTATTATAGGCTTTATTCACTTCTTTCACCTTGAGCATCATTCTTCTGATTTCATCTAGTACATTAAGGATCATCAATCACTATTTTAAAGGTAAGTTAATGTTTAGGTTGAGGACATAGGTGGTGTTCAAAGTATGGAGTTGAGTTAAGATAGAAAGTTTGGGTAAGTTCCTATACATCAACTCATAAGGGAAGTAGCCTATAGAAAGTTTTCATGTGAAGTGATAGGTCCATAAGGCATTGTTGACTTTTGTACTCTAGTATTTCCTATATTTACTAATTATCCTAGTTACAATTTATCTAATCTCCCTATTTGTCATCCCTACTTGATCATTGAATTGGGAGTGGTATGGTGCTGTAAGTTTATGCTCCATCACTAAGTGCCACATCAACTTATTAAATGTGACATTTATGAGATGGTTTTATTATAAAAAATAAGTGCTTAAGGCATATCAAACCTATTTACCACCTACTAAAAAAATTTAACTATAATTGTTAAAGTAAAATCTACGATGGTGATAACCTATACTCATTTCTTAGAGTAACTAATAGCAACAATGATGTAATATTTTCCATTGGACATGATAAAAATAAGATCCACAAAGTTAATTATCCATAAGTTGAAATGATTTAGTCACTAAATCCAATGTTGGAGTCCTTCCATTTTGGCAATTATTCCTCCATCTCTTTGGCAATGTTCACTTAAGCGAGCAAAGTAATGAGCATCCCTGAAGACTACTAGTTAAAAATATCCTATCATCAAGATTTTTATGGTTGTTCTCATTCTATCCCCACAAGGATCCTTGTGAGCATCTTTAAGAATCTTTAGCTAATCTTCCTTAGGCATACACCATCATATCATGCCATCAACACAGATTTGTACAAGTTACCCTCTATATCCATGTAGTACTTGACTTGGTGAAAAAACCATTATTTCTTCCTCAAATCCCAATTAGAAGGGGTCTCCTTTGTGAGTAGATAGGAGAGAAAATTAGCATACTAGGTTATGGCTCTTGAAGTTGTGGCCAAAGCTATTTTAGTAAAAGGTAGCTCATTAGAGAATTGGTTTTCCAAATCTATTTTAGCAAAAAGTAGCTCATTAGAGAATTGGTTAGCCAAAGCTATTATAACAAAATGTAGATCATTAGCGAGTTGGTTGGAAAGGGGTTCTTCATCAACTTTATTATCCTATCTTAACTGAGATAGATGATCAACAACTACATTCTCGGTTTCCTTTCTTTCCATGATAGTGAGATTGAACTCATGTAGGATCACCAGCCATGATATGATATGAGGGCTCACTAATGGTTTATTAATTAAGAAGTAGATGATATTGTGATTTGTGTTCACAAAGATAAGGTATCCAAGCACATAATTCCTAAATTTTTCAAGAGAATATAACACTTTCATTAATTTCTTCTCTATTATATTGTAGTTCAATTATACACCTACAATTCTCTTACTTTTATAGTGGATGTAGTATGGATTTTTTTTATCATTAAACTATGTAAGTACCACTTTCAAGAAAAAATTAGATGTATTTGTCATGATATGAAATGGCTTGGACTAGTCTAGTAATTATAGAATTTGGGTTTCCACAAGCTTTTACCCTAAGAATTGGAATATGTGCTCACATCCCTTGGTTCATTCAAATGGTGCATCTTTCTTTGTTAGCTTCACGAATGTTTTGGTAATTTTTAAGAATTTCTTGATAAATCTCCTATGGTAACCTATGTGTCTAATGAAGGAGTTAACATATCTAGCTATGTATGGTTTTCTTATGATACATTAGATCATCCTTATCTTTTTTGTGTCTACCTTAATATCTTTTTTTGAAATTTTGTGGCCCAAGATAATGTCCTCCTAGACCATCAAGTCACTTTCTTAATCATTAAGCTTAAGATTAGGTTTGATACATCACCTTAAAACCTACTTAATATGGGTTAGTGCTTGTTCAAAATCAATCCCATAGGTAGAGAAGTCATATGTTATCAATCATTAGATTCCTTCTTGCTTTTTGGTTATTGCAGATAAGTACCTTTTAATGCTTGCTAGTTTCACATATGATTTGCATATTGTGATCCTTCTACTTCTAATGGTCCACATTTTCTAGATGTAATTACATCTCGTGTTACTATATATGATGCACAGAACTCACTTCTTCTTGATCTTTCCAAATTCACCTTCCTTGGAAATTTTCAAGGAGAGGTCTCTAATCCTAATCTTAGCATCAATGGTACTTAGCCAAGCTTTTCCCATGATGATGAGAAAGTCCCCCTTGCAATTATCAACATGGATTACTAGGAAATCCATTGGACAAGGCCAACCATTAATTGTGGTCACAATGTTCTCTACCAATCTTAATGAGATAATTATGGATTAATCTGAAAGAATTAACTTAATATTGCATTTTTTAAGTGAAGGTAAGTTCCATGCCTTGTACATCCTTTATGGAGTAAGATTAACTCTAGAACCTAACTCTCTAGAACCTAAGTTTAGTAAATTTTTTCATGGCTCATTTCTTTGAATGTACAAATAAATTAAGGGACTTCCTAAATTAGTTATTTTCTTGTAAAGATAATCTACCTTAATATAGTTTGTTACTACATGTATTAGCATTATAGTTTTTACATTTTAAAATTTTTATTTTAAAGTTTGTTTGTTAGATATCCTAGGGGTGATTTAAGTGGATTTCATAGTCATAGATGCCTACAATGATTTTGGTGGATTTTTTGTCCTAAAGAATGAACTTTTCTCAAGCTTGTGCTCAGAACCACTTGAGTTTTCTTTCACTTGTAAGTTCATAGCTTTAGTGTTGTTTCATTGTTGAGGCTATGGGGGCATTTCACCTTGCATTGGTGATGTAGGTAGCAAAGGTATGGAGGTGTGTTATGAATGGTGCAATGGATGATCGTGTGTGTAGGTGAAAGGAGATTCAACTCATGAAGTAGCATGTCTATAGTACTTTGAAGGATAACAGTGATGGGAAGATGCATGAATGGTGGAGCCACTAAGTGATACAGGTTTTTGGACATAGTATCCATATGGATTTAGCTATCTTTAGAGATACTATTGCCTTGGTGATGACATCCCTCATGACTATGGGTTATTCCACTTTTGATAGTAATCTTAAGGTTGATATGGCATTCCACTTAGATAGTACTATTATTGATAGAACTATTGTCTATAGTTGCGTTGTGGAAAAGACAAAACCTTGGGTGTCTATCTTCTAAAGAATTTTGGATTCAAGGAAGAAACCCTAGACTCTTGTAAGTTTGACCTGATTAGATAATAATGCATAGGATGTTCATATTGATAAATGTCATACCCATCATCTTTTAATTTAGAATGTGCAACATTCTCAACTGTAATAGCTTTCTCCTTCTAATGATAATAGTCCTAATGAGTGGCGAGGTACCCCTACATTCAACCATATGAATATTCATGCATGATTTGGTCAAACTTGGTACATGGGCTAGTTATGGTATCTAGATAGTTACACATTGATCACAGTTTGCTATCTTCCCACCTAAACTAGTTATTGAATTGTTATGTATGGTTTAGTCTAGAGTGAGGTGTATGATGTGGTTCTGGACTAGTGCTCCTCCTATAGGCAATGGAAAATAACTTTGTTTAAGCTAAGAGGGAATGGGAGGAGAGAATCTAAGATAGGCTAAGTGTGATGAGCATCCATCCTTAATCATTCATACACATCTTAGACCTCATGTACTACTACTAGGATTACCAAGCACATGTCCTAAGTACGCTATTGGGATACCAAGTAGTCACACTTAAATGCTTGTGATTAAGTCATAGGCATTTCATGTTTAATAATAGAGATAGGAGAGGAAGGTAAAGAGATATTAAGTAAGAAAGTAATAAATACTTGTTAAAACTAAGTGAATGCTACAATGATGAAGTAATCTCGATCTTTATTGTTGGTCATGTTCGTGTCCAAGTACATCAGACTCAAATAAAGGTTCCATACAATTACAATCATCACACTATGGGCATGCACTAGGGAAAGGATTGAGATGAATTAAAAACTGACAAAAGGATCCTACTCTAACACTAACTTTTCCTATGACTCTCCCTTGTGTCCAATTGTGTATTTATAGGCTCACAGAGGAACCACAATATCGTGTATCCAATATTGCTAGTGAGGCTGCAATATCGCATACCCAATATCAAGGGTATGATATCGAGGGTCCAATATCAGAGCCTAACAAATCATGGTTCATCATACCCTTACAACTGAATGAAAACTCATCCTCGAGTCGAAAAACATGAGAATAAGCCCCATTGATTACACAATGGATAGGTATGGGATTATTGATTGACTAGGAACTCATTCATGCCATAGTGGAGGATTGCATACAATAAAATTGGGACACGTACACAAAATTACAA
This sequence comes from Gnetum montanum, assembly GCA_015680685.1. Taxonomy (NCBI): domain Eukaryota; kingdom Viridiplantae; phylum Streptophyta; class Gnetopsida; order Gnetales; family Gnetaceae; genus Gnetum; species Gnetum montanum. The sequence continues at coordinate 164,098 of MNCI01000357.1, read as the reverse complement.
AAGTACAAAACTTTTTTGGAACTCATGTGGTTCCAAGTGATGGTGGTTCCTCCATAGGTCACTTCCCCTTATCTTCTGCTCCAGTTTTTGGAATTTGATGGCTTTGAAGAAGTGCTTGGATCTTTTCCACTTCAGTTCAGGGGTCCTATTCCATCCATGCTGATGCTCCAATGTTTGATAGAGTTGGCACCTCCCATGGACATGGTATTTGTGAGAACATCTGATTTTCCTTGACATACCATGTTGCAAATAGCTATCATTCCTCTTCATAGGCTCAGGCCCTAACCTCTCCACCTTTTTCTTGGCTAGATTGTGTAGTGATAGGAGTTCCTTGATGGATGTTGAATGATTTTGCCTCCTACTCTACATGTTCTACATGAGGTCCTTGGCCTTTGCCTCCCATTGGACGTTCAGTTGCACCTTGAGAAAGTCCTCCTTGTTGTCCTTTTTTAGGGGTCATCTATAATCACACAAAGATCAATTGTTAGTAAGGTTATTGAAAGAATTTTAATTATTTCATACCTTAATCATTTCCTTTAATAAACGTTGAATTCTTTGCTTAGTGTGATTTTAGAGTTAGAATTTCTTTTTCAAGGAAGTTGCCCTAAAAGTTTAATTTTGGACTTGATTTGTTTAGGTAACATATAAAAGGACATGTAATGGTTTTGAGGAACATTTGATAAAATGATGACAAAGGAAAGAATAGGTTTGGAAATGAAGTACTCAAAAGGTATAAAATGATGTGGTGATGATGTGCAATGAGTACAAATTACAAAGGTTACACAAGTGGATCCTTCCCAAAGCAGGTTCCTACCTATGATTCCCTTATGTAACCACACATGAAAATGTCCATAGGCACTAAAAGGATTAAATGTAATCCACACTAGTCCCACAAAACACACACATGTAGATACCATTATTATGAGATACGAATTCAATGCTACACAAGACATGAGTCACAAATACATGAACAATGAGATGGGATGAATTATGGAAGGGATTGCAGAGATTGGGACATGAGGTAATTGACCCAGGGTACAATGAACCCTAAGTGTAGGGCATGATTAACATGTCATTATCTTGTAACTCCATAATCAAGACCAAGTCCATTCCTTCGATTAGTGACATTGCATTGTTTCATCCCACGATGGACAACCATAAGAGTACCATGATGATGAGACGCGAATTGCACTAGGCCGACATATCGCGTACGCGATATCGCATCTTCTCCTGTGATATCGCATACGCGATATCGCGTCCCGCCGCCATTTCTATAAATAAGAGGCGGCACTCCCTTCATTTCCCAATCCTGGCTAGTGTAGCGAAGCTCTGGCATATTGATCACTCCAGAGTTAGAATTTTTCCCCATGTGCCCGCAGTAGGAGTCCTAGAGTGAACGACTCTTTATTCGAGCAGCTTGTAACCTGAACCCAAGTTATGTACGGAAATAAAGACGAACTTGTTTGGATAAACCTTACAGCACGGGGTTTCATTTATTGCTTTATTTCCTGCTTTCCTAGTGTGTTCAAGTACGACTTGATTACGAGCATCTACGGACGTGTACGGCTAGTCAAGGAATCAGCTGCTTGACGCAATGCATGAGTACGACTCAATTACAAGCATTGGATGCTTGGTAACCCAGTAGCGTATTCCAGGATTCTACGCTTGGTAACTCCCGGGTCTGATGTGTACGGCTAGTTGAGGAATCGGCTGCTCATTGCTAGGCTAGATCGTGTGATAAGTACAACTTAGTTACGAGCACCCACGGGTGTGTACGACTGGATAAAGAATCGGCTGCTTATCACACGTAGGCTAAATAGGTGCCTCAGTACGACCACTTCGAGCACTTGCGTTATGTGCGGCGATCCCAGTAACGATTAGCGTTTGGTAAGCTGTAGTTGCATAGTTCAGGGTGTGTCCGGCAAGTGGGAACGGATGCTGACGCTAATTAATTTAGACTTAGATCTTAGTTAGAGTTAGCTTAGTTTCTCAACCCTTTCTCCTGGTAGCATAGAAGATAAGCCGAAAAGACCAAAAAAATCACATACCTCAGACTTGCTTAACCATACACCGTGACACATACAAGCAAGCCTGGGAAGACAACGAATGATTAACCCCAAGTGTTTCTTGTGGCGTTAAGGCATTTAGTCTGCGGAGTTCGACCGGATTGCGCGTGTACGCTCGTATTCATATGGTGGAGTGTAGGGGTACCTCGCCACTCATCATTGGCGCCGTTGCCAGGGACTAAGTGTTTTTACGCCAATTTAACATAAGGGATATCACTCACATCGTTGTGAGCCTAAAACGAACCTTAGGGTTAATCAATTAATCAAGAACAATAAATAACGGTGAAATTAGCACACCAGTAGAAATGGCTTCTTCTCACGAAATCAACTCACCTAAGGACAATACAGGAGAAAGTCAGCATCATACGCATAACCAAGATCAACCATGTCCTCAACAATCTAAGGTCACATATACTCATCCCGATGAGTATGTGCCAGATTTTACCTTTGTTTTCCATCAAGATGAGCAACTGCGGTGGAGAGACATGCAAGGTAACATCGTGTTACCCCCAGATCGAGTCGCTCCCAACATGCTTTTCCGTGCCTTGGTACAGATTGACATGCATGAGCTGTTCGCAGAATACATTTTGGATGACCATGATACAAGGGACTATCAACCCGCAAACGTCCAACATATTCGGGATGCAAGGCAGGAGAGCCAACATTCACTACTGAAGGGCAAGGCTCCCCACGTCATCAGTGAAATAGGAGAAGAGGAACCCCTCACTATGGGTTTCTTAGCAAATGATGTTCCTCCTCCTCACTCTAGTGAAGAGGTTAGGCATCAGGGCCTTAGATCAACGATACATATTCCAGGCTCTGATCCCCGTGAGCACCAGCTGTTCACGGCAGGAACAATCACTCGCACTAATCACAAACTCGGTGATCGTCACAACGATCGGGGCCGAAGCAGCCGAAGAGAAGG
>MNCI01000357.1:126594-156166 GCA_015680685.1 Gnetum montanum | reverse complement strand
GCTTAACCATACACCGTGACACATACAAGAAAGCCTGGGAAGACATNGACCGGATCGTGCGTGTACGCTCGTATTCGTATGGTGGAGTGTAGGGGTACCTCGCCACTCATCACATGATAACAAGGCGTATGATCACTTGGCATTTCATTCAAGGGAGGAGTGATTTGGAATTTCTTTGTGGCACATTTGTTTTTGTTTGGCTGCTTTGGCACACTTTCTCTTCTTTCTCTTTCTTTTCTATTTTTTTGATGCATAATCCAGAGAAGCCACCTACCTTCAGGCATGGGTGCATGTCTTTCCAGTGGGCCCCCTAGAATAGCATTAGGTTTCTTTTATTGAGTGCCTTTATTACTCTTACTCCCATTTTCATTATATCTACAAGGATCTTAGTACAACTAGGCTACATGGTAACTCCTACAAATGTCATCAAAGAGAATCCACAAGTCCCCTTGATGTCACACCCTGGTCATTCCCTCTTAGTCCATCATTTTTTTCTCTTGGCATAATGAGAACAAAATTACTTTAAGTTTTAATGATGTAAAGAATATCATCAGACCTAGAGTAGAAGCTCTTATTAATAGAATGGATGAGTGGATGTGCTGGGCTCGCTATCCAAGTAATTAGTCACCTAAGACTTGATAGCATAGAACAACACCTCAATCAATGAGTCACATGAGTGTTTTATTCATAGATGAGATTACCCATAAAAAGATAGAAAGATAAAATAATAAATAAAAAAATGAACCAATCAATAAAAAGATAAAACAAAAAATTGAAAGATGAAAAACTAGAAAACAAAAAATTGTAAAATTAAAGAAAAGAAAAAATATTTATTAATTATATTTGTTAGAATGAGGGATATCCCCCATAACTAAACTTTTGATCATAGCAAGAATTAATAAATGGAAGGGTTGGATCCATGCATTTCAGAAATATTGGAACTTGGTCATATCCAAACCACTAGGTGTCTTTTGATGTCATGGTTGGAATGTACCCAAATTGGGGTGCACACACTATATTAAAGTTGACATAGTGGGGCAAGTTAGAAGATGAGTTTAATTGATACAAAGTTGACCCACTATGGCACCCTTGATCATAAGATGGTATGCAAGGATCGATATGTCTCCCTCTGTAGCTATATTCATTGGGCCAAACAGTTGATTTCTCCTCTTCATGATCATGGACCTTTGCTAATTCAAGAGGTGTTAGGTTCAAGGGGAAAGATGCACCACAGTGTTGAACTTGTGCTGAGTGGAAGGATGCAGTGGTCTTGAAACTATGTTGTCCCTTTTTATGGTCATGTCTAAAGAAGGGATGCCTTCGATGTTGTGGAGAATTCCCACTACGGTTGATAGTAGTAACACAAGTAATGTTTGTGGGTCAATGCTGTGGTGTAAACCCTTCGAGTTCAATTGGTGGTGATGTAGAAGGAGGTGAAGGATAAGAATATGGAGGGTGAGGAGAAGTGTAAGGCACATGAGGTGGTGATCGTGTTGGATAGGAAATGGGTTAATAGTATCTAGGAGAATGATAACAATGTGATGAGATAGAGGATGTTGACCCAATTGGGGAAGTAGGATGTTGCACCTGATAAGTGCTTGGGCTCAGATGATATGAAGGGTGTGACTAGTTTAAGGGTGGCCTCCCCCACGACTGGGATTTTTGCCACTATGACTGAACACAATATTTTTGTATGAACTCAAGATGTAACATTCTTATCCAATTCTCATGTAAATATGATAGGATTGGGTAGTGACCTTTGGGGTGATCATATAAGCAAATGTTACATTGATACCTATGATTAGCAGTTAAGTTCTTATTCTCATCAACCCTTATTTTTGATTGTCTAAGGATGTTCTATCCTACTTCTTGGTTCGTCATGGTTCTACCTCTACTAGTGTTGGCATATTCTCTACATTTTTCATCTATCCATTCCACCATATTATTGATCTTTGCCTCAATTTCATCTAGTTATTGTAGTATTGGAAAAGATGATTTCACCTTCTTGAGGTGAGTTGATTTCTCCTCTTCATGATCATGGACCTTTGCTAATTTGATATTTTGATCCCATTGAGAGCTTTCAACATTCTCCCATTTAGCCATTTCTCCTTATTCTTTTGCTACCTACTTAATAAGCTCTTGGAGTTTATGGGTTCATAGCTCATATAGTTTTCTTGGGACATACATCCCTAGGGTCTCCCTTGTTTCATTACAAAGCCCATCTATGATGTGTTACATTAGCCTTTCCTCAAAGAATCCATGGCCTAGGTAGTTATTTAATAATGTATAATATATTTCTAAGGCCATGTCCAAGGGTTCATGTTTCCCATGTTTCCATTCTTGGATTTTTATTCTCAAGGCTAACACTCTTGCATAGGTTTGATATCTTTCATTAAATAGTTCCACCATTGTCGGCCAACATCAAATTGATTTTGGTTTTAAAGACATATACCATACTTTTGCTTGGCCAAAAAGTGTTAGAGGAAAGAGCTTAAGTTTTTGACATCCATTATCAATATTGTTCCATACACAGGCATCATGGAAGGCTTGTAAATGATGTTGCGGATCTAAATCATAGCCTCCTGAAAATTTGGGAAAGTTATTTAAATGAAGCCTAGGTAGATGACTTTCTTTATGATGCCTACAGGATATTCAAACAACCTCTTGTATATACATTAGGCTCTTAGTGGCCAACAAGGGTTCATCATTACTAGGTATGTTATGAATTTCTAATTTGGAATGATGTTGTCTTTGTTTATGTATATAGGAGACCCTTACATCAGATTGAGTACTCCAAACTTCATCTTCATCATCATATAATTTGTTGGTTTTCCAATGAATTATCTCACTAGTTGTTACATTCTTGTGAGAGAGACATTGTTGTGAATTTTTGTGTGACTTATTTGCAATTATTTCTTTCTGAAAGATATATTGTCAAGACTTCATTACAGTGATCTTGAAAAATGTAACTAATCTAAATAACTAGCACCATCCCTGACAATGGCGTCAATGATGAGTGGCGAGGTACCCCTACACTCAACCATACAAATACAAGCATTCACACACAATCCAATCAAACTTCGTAGATGGGCTAATTGTGGTATCTAGATAGTTACACATTGATCATAGTTCATTGTCTTCCCACCTAGACTAGTATTTGCTTTGTCATGTATGGTTTAGTCTAGAGTGAGTTGTATTATGTGGTCCTAGACTAGTGCTGCTCCTAGAGGCAATGGAAAATAACTTTTTTTAAGCTAAGAGGGAATGGGAGGAGAGAATCTAAGCGAGCCTAAGTGTGATGAGCATCCATCCTCAATCATTCGTACACATCTTAGACCTCATGTACTACTACTAGGATTACCAAGCACATGTCCTAGGTACGCTACTGGGATACCAAGTAGTCACACTTAAATGCTCATGATTAATTCATACTCATTTTGCATTTAATAATAAGGATAGGAGAGGAAGGTAAAAAGATATTAAGTAAGAAAGCAATAAATAACAATTAAAACTAACTGAATGCTGCAATGATGAAGTAATCTTGATCTTTATTGCCATTCATGTGCATGTCCAAGTATGTCACACTCGAATAAAGGTTCTATATAATTATGATCATCACACTGTGGGCATGCACTAGGAAAAGGGTTGAGAGGAATTAAAAACTGACAAAAAGATCCTACTCTAACACTAAATTTTCCTATGAATCTCCTGTGTGCCCAATTGTGTATTTATAGGCTCACACAGGAACCATGCTATCATGTATTTGATATCGCTGGTGAGGTTGTGATATCGTGTATCCAATATTGAGAGTCTGATATCAGAGCCTGAAAAATCATGATTCATCAAGTCCTTTCCTATGTCCTTTTTTTACTTCTAATCTTTGTCTTTGGCTCTCCCTTGTTCTACCTTCTTCTCCATGATCTTTAATATATTTTAGAATTTCTCATTAGTAGAGTCTGACATCTTGTTAATATTAGTTGATATTTTAGTAACATATTTTTGGATTGACAAGGCTTTCTACTACAAAACCTTGTTTTACAATGCTCCTTCATCTGATTATAGAGATGGACCTTCTTTTATGGATGGAGGGGTCTTTGTTATACTCCTTGGTACTTTCTATTTACTTTAACTCTTCTTCTTCCTTTGCTACTTGGTCGATAAGCCTTCATATCTCATGAGCTTTCATTTTTTATATTCACCATTAGGCATAGACCCTAAGAGTTTTTTTATATTTTTTCGGAGTTCATCTATGATGTGGTGCAGTTGTTTCCTATGAGAGAGGCCATGACTTAGACATCTATGAACTCAACAATAGTACCTACCTAACAGTATATTAAGGGATTTATAATTCTTATATTTATCCTTGGATCTCGTTTCTCAAATTGGACACTCTAGAGTAGGTTTGGTATTTGTCATTGAATAGCTCTAGCATTATACTCTATCTTCTGATAGATTCTAGTTCTAAGGATTGACACCAACTTTCAGCTTCTTTGGTGAGTATTCTAAGAAAAAGTTTGATCTTTTTCCAATCATTCTCAATGTTTTTCAAGGCATAGACATCATGAAAGGCTTATAGGTGATGTTGAGGGTCAACATTGTATCCTCCTTCAAACTTACAGATATTGTTCATGTCTAGCCATTTGATCTAGTTGTTCCTTTGATGCTTATTAGAAATATAGATTTCCTTACAAATGTTGATTGTTCTCTAGGTATTAAGAAAGGTTCTTTACATGCATCTTATCCCTCATGGCCCCTATCATGTTTGTGCCTCCTATGGTCTTGCTGACTATGCCTTCTTTCTTGGTGGTGTTCCCCTTCTTCTTACTTTTACCTACACTCTCTTCTCTCATCTCTTTGATGGGATCTTCTATCATTTCTTCCTTATCTATGATCATTTTTTCTTTGGTCATGGTTATTTTCTTCCTCATCAAATCTTGATGATGAAGATAAAGTTAAAGATAAAGTGTTATGAGAGTTATGTTGGCTTTCTCTCCTTCTCCAGTCCCTTTGTTGTTCTCTAGGTTATCGATTGGGAGCCCTTGGTCTTGAAGTCCCTCTTGTTTTGGATCTAACTCTCCCCTTGCCTTGATTTCTTTTCAAGGTTGAACACAACCGTTGATGGGTTATGTTGTCTTCACAAAAGAAAGGAGAAACTTTACATTATGATTTTCTTAATGGGTGATTGGTGTCCTTTTTGGACTATGATGTTAGTTAGATTAAAGCACTTTTTCTTTTGGAAGCTTCATGGTGAGTATCCATGAATTTCTCATTTCAAAGTTGGACCTTTGTTGGTTGGTAGTCCTTAAAGATATGATCAAACATTTGGTAATCCAAGGTTGCTGCTTCAAGCCCCAACTTCATTAGTGATGACATGAACACTAATGGGATTGCATGGTTAGGTGGCAATACTATGTTATGACCAATTGTGGACAAACACATTAAGAAATTCTCAAATATATTTTATGATATATAAGAGTTAAGATACACAAGATTTAAGTCTCTATTTTGGTCATACATATTTGCATTGCGGTCAACTTTGTAGATACAAATTATACTATGTGCAAAGATTATAAAGATGAACATTAAGTTTCATTTTCTGTTGGAAGGTAATATTGTGAATTAGATATCTTGTCTTCAACTAAATGTCGCATTTTCAACTATAAAGCTAAATATATTTCTTTAATAGAAGCATAGAAGCAGTAAAAGAAATTATATGATTTAAAAATCATTTAAACTGTCTTAGCTTAAAACAAAATGAATATGTTATTTATTGTGACAATGGAAGAGTTTTAAATTTAGCTAGCAATGAAACCTTTTATGCTTCATATAAACATATTGATTTTAGACATCACTTTATTTTTCAGATATTACAAAGCAGGCCGTGTGTGCCCTTAAGATGTCTGTTCAAATTAATGCAGCAAATTTTCTTACCAAATATGTCACAAAAAACTAAACACAATCTTCGTTGTCATACCCTTCATATACTTTGTATATACATTTTGAATTCACCTTCAAATGAGAGATTGCTAGCGGTGAAAGCTAACTGAATTATTGGTTGTATTATTAGTACTGTGTGATTGAATTATTGGCATGATTGAGCCATAGTTACAACAAACATCAACTTGCTATACCTTTTCAGAATTTGTAACTTAAGAGTCCTTACCTCGTTTCACGTTGATTTTGGTAACTATGGATTAAGCGACCGTCTCAGAACATGTATACATATGGTCGTGATCTATGAATGAAGGCATCAGTTGTGAACATCGGATAACAGGCTCGGATCTGTGCTCTTCCACTGTGCAACAGGTTCTGCTTTTTTCTGCTGAAAAAGTCGGTGTTTACTCTGTTTTATTTTCAGCAACGTCTGTGTTTGCTGCAAGTGTGATTTTTCAATGTGTACGGACTGTACTCTCTGTGGATGTTCTCTGTTCTGTATTCTGATTTTAGATAAATTCACGGTGCCTTTTTTTTTTTTTCTGTTTCGTTAGTCTCAGTTTACAAGTATGGTTTTCATTTGCTGCTGTCCAATAAATCCAAGGGTTTACGTTTCAATTTCAGTCAATTATTCACATATTCTAATTATTTTAGAAAAGAATCTACACTGCTCCATTGGTTTTGAATTTTCTGCTTAACCAACAGCATCTCTGTTTGCTTGTCCTTCATGTCAATTATTAGGAGATCTTTGATGCATGTGCCTGATTTTTTCCATCTCTACAGTGTTTCCTTTTCTGATATAAACAAGAATCCTCAAGTAAAATCCTTGTTCGCCCCAAATTCACCGGCCAGACTAAACTACCTATTTGTTCTTTTTGTTTGCTTTAACCATGAACTCTGCTAGCCACCTGTCAAAAATTAACAAAGAGGTTTTGAAAACGCCTTTTCATACTATTGTTGCACTTTGATAGCTGCAGAACAAAGTTACGTTATAGAAATTTAGTAAAATATAATATAAACATTTATTAACAAAAATTTTAAAGCTTTATTGTGTTTCAAGACTTACAGATGTATTGGACATATATTACATTTTTATAAAAAATAAAAATAGACTCTACAAATTTACTAAGCACTAATAGGGGCATCAAAAACAAATCATATAAGTTTTTTACTATAACATTATAATGTTGTTTTAAATGGGTAGCCACAACACAAGAAAAAAACACCTCTAATTCATTTTCTAAGAATCCTCACCTCACCCACACAACCTACAAATGCGCTCTTTTCAAAGAAGTTGAATCCATCTTCCATTTTCAATTTTAATTTTAAGATAATGAGAACTTAAGGAAAACTTGTTGATAGCACTGTGATACTTAATTGGAATAGTAGCTGAAAGATAGTCAACTTCTGCACCTAATGTATTACATAGAATGTAATAGTCTCTTACCTTTTACATTATACTACATCTATGTTAATATTTAAAACTTTTAGGTTAACTAGTTGGCCAATATGCTTAAGATTTTGCTGCATGTCCTCCTGACAGATTTTATTTTCTCAACCAATGCATCCCCTAAACATACCATCCAATCTTACGAATACTTAACTTCTTTAAAAATTTTATCCTTAAAAATTACTTTAAAAATTTTGTCTTGCTTTGAGATATGGAAACTAGGTATGTTATAATCCAGAAACAGACATTGTTAACGTTTGTAATTTCTGAAAACACTTAAAGTTTCTTGCTCTCTCATTTGGTAGCATGAAATCAAATGAAGCACACATAAAAGCTGGGGTACACCGAACTGAATCTTCAACACACGTGTTTTTAAAGTTGTTAATGTTGATTCACTGAAGATTTGTACCGGAAAATATGTTCCATTCATTCAGATCACAAGTAAAGGACTTGACGACTCTGGGTCTGATAGTACGAGTAACAAGCTCAGATTCCCATGGCATGGCACTTGAAGGCTTGTATTGAGAAATGCAGCTACTTTTGCTTAGCCTCTCTCCCATAACCGTCTTGAAAGTGCCGCTTTCCAGAATGCATAGTTGCAGTGCTTCAATTTTGCCAAATTTTCTGTCCTTGTTATACCCATCCAGAATTCTGCAGCATTCCTGCAAGATCATCTCCTGTGCTTCCTCCACCTGATCTTCTCTGCCACTCTGAGGCGTCCCCAGTTCCACAAATATAGCATAGTATCCAGGGCTGCACGATACCTTAGCACTGCTGGTTTAGTCGGGAATACCCAGACCATGCTTTTGGAGAAATGTAGATGCTTTTTCCATGGCCTTCTGGAGCTCTGCTTCATCTGTTTTGTCCAGATAAACGCTCAGCACGGCAACTTTTCTGCTGATGAATTCCAATATGGGGCTTTCCCCTTGGAAGCCTTTGATTCTTATAATGTCAGATTGCTTGTACCTGTACAGTCCTGTTCAATTTCCATAAATGCAATATCCACCCATGATAAGTCAAGAATAGAAAAAGACCGGCTCAACCTTCAGTAATATACAGTGCCGATTTTTTGAAAACTAGATTTGTCAGATTAATCGAGCTAGAAACCAAACGTGTAATGGAAAGTTAATTAGTACCTTGGAAATTGGTTACTACGGGTTGATGATATTCCCCTATTTTGACACCATCGATCTCCACTGTTGTGGTCTCTGAAGAATAAACAAAACTGGAGCCTCCAACGCTACTTTCTGCTTCAACATCACTGGGTTTCTGCCGAAGAAGGAACTCAAAAAAAGCAGCATCCGGCAGAAATGTTGAGAGATTCTTCTGCAGGGTTTCTCTGGAGAGAAATTGAAATAGCCAGGCTGCCTCCTTCTGAGACACTATAAGAGGCACCGTATATGGGGAGTTTCCCGGTGTAGAAATTGATGGGGGGTAAGTATGATTTGAATGTGGGTCCTGATGTTCTGCAGTTTACCATCACTGCATTAGGCCATAATTTTCTTACTATTCCTGCCCATGACTTCACTCAGATGGGGAGCTGCCCCTGCATTCTTTCTCAATTCTGTCCGCCAATTCTGGGTCTGCTTTCAATTTTCTGCCCACGACTTCACTCAGAGAGGGGTCTGTTATTATTGGATTCAGCTCCCCATACCGAATGTCCAAGCACGAACGCTGCAAAAGTGAAATTTTAATGTCAATACTGCAGTTTTTCAAACAATAAGGTGTTTCAGAGGCATTGGCAGTAGAAATGAGATAATGTGGTTAAATGAAATTAATCAGTTTTAGCTTTGCATATGTGGATTATAATGTTCACCTGCCAAGATGCAGCAAGGAAGCTGAAGGCAGAAACCACGTTGAAGGAAAACCGTCCATCGATGCACCAAACATCTTTTGAATGGAGAAGGCCACACAAAAGATGGCAGTAAATTGCCTGAGAGACATCCTCTGACATAAGCACTTCAACAGGGCTGCAATAAGCAAGACATGTTACGGTTGTTCTCTTTAGGGTGTAAAGAAACCTATGATATGGATGGTTGGTGGCCTATCTATGTAACGATGAAACTATGATTAACATGAATAAAACCATGATTGGATGCATGATGTTCGATCAATGTATGGACATGCAGAAATGTGATCTCACAACCCAAACTATAAGAATGAACCTACCGTACTTCGTCACAACACATGGGAAAATTGATGTTTTGGAGAACCCTACAAAACGCATCCACTTGTGGTCTTTGGATAAAGCTCTCCGGAAGAGCCTCCTCCTGGTCTTTGGATAAAGCTCTCCGGAAGAGCCTCCTCCTCCCATGACCGAAAACTTTGATTTCCAATAAAGTGTAGATCATTGAAAGCAGAACCATTTTTAGACTGCTACTAACAATCAATCACAATCCATTGTAACATATTACTAAAAGCCTTCCCATTATGCAAAAGCAACGATGCCAAAGAAAATGCAAGCTTCCAATTGCTGGAATGCTTCTGAAAGCTCTTGCATGCATGAGGAGTGTTAGATGCACCCATATGTAGGATAGTGTTAAACACTCTCCAAAAGAGCCTCACATGACTATAAGCTTTTATTTCCACTATAGTGTAGATCATTGGAAGTAGAACCCTTTCCAAAGGCGGCTGTGAACAAAGTGCTTATTACAATCAGTCACAGTCCATTGTAAAATATTGTTGAGAGCCTTCTCATCAATCAAAAGTAGTGATGCCAAGGAAAATGGGAGCTTTCGGTTGCCAGAATGCTTTTGAAAGCTATTGTGTGCGAAGTGTTAAATGCACTGACTCGTAAGATAGTGTAAAACACTCTCTAGAAGAGCCTCAGATGATTGGAAGCTTTCATTTTCACTAAAATGCAAATCATTGGAAGCAGAACCCTTTAATATTGCTAAAATCTTTGCCATTATTTGAAAGTAGCAATTCCAAGGAAAATGGGAGATTTTGGTTGCTAGAACACTTCTAAAAGCTACTACATGAGGAGTGCTAAATGCACCCACTTGCAGGATAGTGGAAAACACTCTCTAGAAGAGCTTCCCATGACTAAAAGCTTCAATTTCCATTACAGTGCAAATCACCAGAAGTAGAAGCCTTTCCAAAAGTAGTTGCAAACAGACTGCTACTGACAATCTGTCATAGTCTATTGAAAAATATTGCTGGAAATCTTCCCATCAATTGGAAGTAGTGATGCCAAGGCAAATGGGAGCTTTCAATTGCTGAAACCTTTCTAGAAGCTACTATGTTAGCAATGCTAAACACACCCACTCACATTATATGTAAAACACTCTCCAAAAGAGCCTCCCATGATTGGAAACTTCGATTTTCACTAAAGTGTAGATCACTAAAAGAAAACCCTTTCTAAAAATAGATGCAAATAGACTACTATTGGCAATTCATCACAGTTCATTGAAAAATATTGCTGGAAGCCTTCACATCAACTAGAGCAACGATGCCATGGCAATTGGGAGCTTTCGGTTTCTAAAACCCTTTCGGAAGCTATTGTATTAGGAGTGCTAGATGCATCCACTAGCATTATGTGTAAAACACTCTTCAGAAAAGCCTCAAATGATTAGAAGTTTCAATTTTTACTAGAGTGCAGATCATCAGAAGAAAAACCCTTTCTAGAAGCAGTTGTGGATATACTACTCTTGGCAATTAGTCGTAGTCCATTGAAAAATATTGTTGGAAGCCTTTCCATCAACTGGAAGCAGTAATGCCAAGGCAAAAGGGAGCTTCCGATTGCTAGAAACCTTTTGAAAGCTACTACATCAAAAGTGCTAGACACACCCACTTACAAGATAGTATAAAACACTCTTCAAAAGAGCCTCAAATGACTAGAAGCTTCAATTTTTGCTAAAGTATAGATCACCGGAAGTAGAACCCTTTTTGAAGGCAACTATGGATAAATTGCTACTCGCAATCCCTTATAGTCCATTGTAAAATATTGTCGGAATCTTTCCTACCATCTAGAAGTAGTGATTCCAAGGAAAATAAAAGATTCTAGTTGCCAGAACATTTCCAGAAGCTACTATGTGAGGAGTGTTCAAAGCACCCACTCATAGGATAGTGGAAAAAACTTTTTAAAAGAGCCTCAAATGATTGGAAGCTTTGATTTCCACTAAAGTGTAGATCACCAAAAGTAGAACCTTCTCTGAAGGTGGTTGGAAACATTGCTACTGAAGGTGGTTGCAAACATTGTTACTAGCAGTTCATCGCAATCCATTGTAAAATATTGTTGGAAGCCTTTCCATCATCTAAAAGCAGTTATTCTAAAGAAAATGGGAGCTTTTAGTTACTGTAATGATTTCGAAAGCTACTGCATGAGGAGTGCTAGATGCACCCACTCACAGGATAGTGGAAAACACTCTCTAGAAGTGCCTTCCATGACCAGAAGCTTTGATTTCCACTATAGTGTAGATCACCAAAAGCACAATCCTTCACAAAAGCAATTATATACAAACTCACCTTTGCCTAAATATACAAAGAAAGAGTGGATGATTTTATTGCAGGCAAACAAACTAATGAAATGTTTCCATGTGAATTTTTCTATAGGAAAAAAAACAATAGAAACAAAAAAAAGGAAACTTGCTCCAAATCAAACCACTACACTTATCATAGAATGTAGGTTTTCTTGAATTTCTGTATTCTTGTACAATTTTTATTGTATAATGCATATTATTAGAGTACTGCCTGATGTCCATGCATATACATGAATCAGTTGTCATTGTTCATATAAATCGAATGTTACTGTAGGGATGGCAACTAGGGAAGAAAGGGAAAAAAATTACAAAACTAGTAGAAAGACCGGTTTTCACTGTAATTTCATAGTTTGCATTATGCATGGCACTGAGCATGTTGCATGCATTATATATAAGGAAATGAATCATGTTGACACATCAGCAACTTATTGTCATGGCTTACTTAGTTCCATGTTAGATAGAAGAGATGCTTAGTCAATACATCTTTTCCTTGAGATACATTAAAAAATAGTGTCATTATGGAATGAAGGATTTCTAGTAGATAACATTTATGAGAGATACATTCAGGATCTATTCAATGAAGGGCAAGAATTCAAAGTATCAGGGAAAAGAGACATGTTTCTTCTAAAAAAGGACATTTATAATATATGCAAAGATGTTACACTAGAATAAAAAAAAAGTGAGCATAATAAAGTTAGTACATGGATATGGTACCAAAGCACTATAGATTTCTTCTTTTACTATCAAGAAGAAAACATCAAATAATCTATTCCCAAAATCATTAAATTGTAGTCAACATGGATGCTGAAAAAGATGATAGGTCTATCTCAAAATAACATACTTGCTATAGACTTAACCTTCAACACCAACAAATATGGCGTAAGTTAAAACTTAGGGTATTTATTAGAAATCATGTATCAAGAATATTTTGTATTGCAATTGGCTCATCTTTCTAATATAAATGGTATTTTCATGAACAACTCCATCTACACATAGTCATGGCTTTCGATTCATACTATAATTGACCACCTATAGCATGGGTGATCTCCTCTAGGTGTATAAAGAGAGATATCATAGCTTGGCTTCTTGCATTAATGAAAAGATGTAGATCCCAAGAGCTATGATGGATAGTGAATGCTTTCATGTTAGATGATTCAAAAGCTGAAATGAATGTTATAAGGTAACAGTTAACAAACAAAAATTAACTGTGTTCTTTAAACTTTTAGTTCAAAAGATGGAGATATTAGAATTAAATGTGCAACATTATGTGCAATATTCAGGTTTGTATTTGGTTGTCATATTTTTCTTTGCATTTGGCATGTTTGAAGGGCATGGAGGAAGAACTTGGTAACAAAGGTTAGAAATTCAACAACTAGAAAGGCAATGGAAGCACATCTAAACTTTATTATGAATGAATGCAAAACTTTGGATGTAGTTATGGAAATTAACAAGTTTGTTAATGAGCATTAACAAAATGTTCATTTCATCAGTTACCTAGAGCCAGTGGCTAAACAGAGAAAAAATTCATAAGTATATATTTATTAGATGTTGTAGTTACATTTTTATTAAATTTAGATAGTATGTTCTGTTATTGTTTTGTTGATATGGTCTCAAAGGTTCATTTCTCAGGGATGTGGGAAAAAGCCTATTATGATATTCCTCATGCTGGACAACACACAAACAATGCTATGAAGTCCTATCATAGATTTTTAAAAGAAAATTTCTTGAGAGATATCAGAAGTAGGAAATACCATTGCATTGATTGGCTTATATGGACTTTGAAAAAGGTATATCTATATTACTAGAATAATGCAAGACTTAAGGTCACATGGCATTTAATAAATAGAAAGACTGAAGAAATCAATAAGAAGTCATGGGAAAAAGCTATTGAAATTTGTGATGATGATTACAAACAAATCCTTGATAAAGAAGATCATTATCTTATGCATAGTCAAAATTCTTTGAAACATGATACTTGGTACAAGATGTCCAAGGTGTTCTCCTTTAGTATTTTCTATGATTGTAGATGGTCTAGCCTCAATCTTTTTTTCAAGCATTCAATGAAAGTATCGATATTAGTCAAGGGACATAACAACACATATAAGTTGTTCTTTAGAGATGGGTATTTTGCCACAAGAATCCCTATTAAGCTAAATTCATTTATGCCTCATGAATTTCTAAGCTATGAAGAGGCATCATAGTTAGAGATGACACCTAAGACATTTTGGTCAACCATTAACAAATCAAATAAGAATGTGGTACAAAGCAGTATAGTATCTTCCCATGAAAATAACATAAAGGACATTCAGAAATCAGATGAGCAATTTGAAGCATTTGAGGACAATGTAGAAGCAAGAGGGATAGAAAAAGTAGCAAATTTGAAAAAGGCATTCAAAAATTTTAGAAAGAATATGTTCAAAGATAGAGAGTGTTTTAGATCATGAAAAATATGTTGACGATATTCAATCTATGTTTTTGTTCTTAGTGAATGAAAATGGTTTAGCAAGTAACAAAAGATTATCAGGTTGGGATAGCCCTACAAAAAATTGACAACAAATGCTGCCTACTCCAAAATGTCATAGAAACCTATTTACAAAAGTTACAAACACATTCCTAATCAAATGACCTAAATTTGAATATCTAATTTACTATTGTTAAGTGTAACAATGTAACAATTCTTATTTTTAATTTACAAAATGTGATGAAAATTGCCAAGGTGACAACTGCAA
Source organism: Gnetum montanum (assembly GCA_015680685.1). Classification (NCBI taxonomy): domain Eukaryota; kingdom Viridiplantae; phylum Streptophyta; class Gnetopsida; order Gnetales; family Gnetaceae; genus Gnetum; species Gnetum montanum. Next base: position 141,572 of record MNCI01000357.1, on the reverse strand, counting down.
CTCATCTCCCTCACATTCAAATTTACAATAGTTGAATGCTTAAGTTGCATGATGGAGAAAAGTTTACAATGTTGATTGCCTTTAGGATTACATAGAGCACATAGTTTTTCTCTTAGATGCTACAAATTTTGTCCCCAATTTTGTTATCTTTTATTGTAGCCCCGTTGTGTTCTTTGGATGTATGGACTTGAACACTTATTATAATAGATACAAAGAGTAAAAAGAGTTTCAATGTATTCTTCTCTCCTAATATACTCATCTTTGGTTCTACTTATTTAACTTTAATGTGAAATGGTAATTCATGCCTCTCACTTGATGTTGTAACTATGATCTTCTATAACTAGTAATTGTCTCAATTCTATAACTACGATGTCATGTGTATCACATCATATTCCATCTATGAATTGCATACAGATTACAAGTGGTCGTATATGATGTTAATGCTTCTTGCATGATTCCATGCAGCATGCTTGAATTCATTAACAAAAAATAGAAGCCTTTTATTAATAGTGCGAGCCCATGCTAGTGGCAAGTCATCATCATACTACAATTCATAGTATATAATGCAAGTCATAGTTAAGCATTGCTAACTTCAAGGTGGATGTGAATCACATGACACTCATAGCTAGATATTACCAACAGATGCAAGTTTCATGTATTATTTGCAAACAAAACTAAGAGCTTGTTCTACACAGTGCAAACAACTATGAATCACACTCTATTCTTAAACTGCAATTTGCAACACATGCTACAACACATACTTGGGAATTGTAAACTGTGAGGTCTATGCTTTCCATAGGAAGCTCACACTATTTAATTGAATTGCAACCCATAGTGTTTCTTGTGAGATACATCTGACAATTTTAAAATCCAATGTAGATGCAAATTGCACTAGCTTGCATCATGTGAAATATGAAAAATTATAAAAATAGGGATTGTTGTGGCCAACCTCACCCATGCTATTGAATGGGACCATGATCAACAAAACTATCTTGTAAAATCATATACCATTTCACCAAGCAATGTTAACGTGTGGGAAGGTGGATCGACATGCGAGAAGGTGGACTAACATACAGGGAGATGAAATGTCACTAACAAGTGGCTATAAAGTAGAGGATTGCAAAAAAAGGATTAATGGATCTCCCAAGGAGAAGCAAGGGCCTCCTTAACAAATCAAGCTCTCTTCCCAAATAGCTACATCTCTCTCCATTGAGACACATGCAGATGGACAGGGAGGTCTCCAAGGGCTAAGAAATCAATAGATGGCAATCTTCTCTCTCTTTATCATTTCCTATTTTTCTTGGGGGGTGGGGGGATTCAGCAAGGTACGGAAAAATCAAGAAACTGTAGCATACTACAGGAAATAAGAGATACTTGTTAGGTTTTTTTTAGGAAGCAACCTCTGTAGATCTATTTTCGTAGGTTGCTTTACCTAGATTTCATTATTTCTCACTCAATGCATGAAATTGGGTTTGGAGATTTGTTTTTTATGCTATACGTGTTAGGCCTGGAGGAGTTAGCCACACCCAATGAAAAGAAAAAGAGTTTTCATCATCACTGGTTTAAGAAGGGTTTTCATCAAGGAAACTACAGGAGGCTTTTCTTTCCTCTTCCTTCTACCTACAAGAAATAGTAGTTGGGAATGGCTCCAAGTTATAGGGGGCTTGACTTCTCTTTCTCTTCCTCTCTAATAAGGTCGCATCAGATCCTAATGGTGCTTGGGAGAATCAGAAACTAGCAAACTCACAGGTGGAAATTTCCTTCTTCCCTCTTCTTTGGGGCTATGATAGGAAATCTTCTCTTCTAGCCATGTGCAGGTGCATGCAGTAAATAATGAGGTAGATATTCTATGACAGTGCTTGGTAGTGACATCCCTCTCTCTTGGTGGTGCAGGATTCAGCCTCTTCTCGATAACTATGAGTAGTGTTGGTTGTGGTGGCATCTGCAATAGACCAACAACATCAATGGGACCATGGAAAATTCATTTATTTTAGTTACTTATTGTGTTCTAGATAATTATTTAATTTAAATTCTATATTTTTTTTAGTTTATTATTTGCAAACGGCAACGTAGCCCTCTCCAACTGAGACTATTCTCGAGTTTCCGTACCCATATGGAAGGAACCCTGGGCAATAGTCTCCTAAAATAAGTTTTTGTTCTTCGTGTTATTGCATCCAAATTTTATGCATCAACACTTTTTTGATGCTAGAAGGATGACATTTCTCCCACCTTTTATTTATCAGCTCTTCTTGCCATTTCCTTGTGACTATTTCATTTTCTGGTCTAGTCTTGGAACTTGTTAAATTTTTTATTAAAAAATCCTTTTTCTTTAAACATTTTATTTTCTATCTTTTTTTATGCTTCCCATTTTCTGAAAATTGTTGTTATTGAAACCTTTTCTTTATAATCCTTGTTTCCTAGTCCCATTTTTGAATTTTTGACTTTGGCAATCCTTACCTAAGTCCTAACCTGGGTGAGGTGATTTTATTATTCAATTTTAAATTTATTTTTCTAAAATTTTTCTTATTTTATTATTTTCCTTTTAAGATTTCATGGTTTTTATTGCTCCTTACACTTGCATGAAATTTGTTATTTGGAGGCTAAGTGTTGTTCACAACCTCACCCATGCTATCACATGGGGCCATGATCAACAAAACTATCATGTAAAATCATATACCATTTCACCAAGCAATGTTAACATGTGAGAAGATGGACCAATATGTGGGAAGATGAACTGATGTGTGAGGAAATGAATCAACATGTGAGAAGGTGGATCAATGTGTAGGGAGGTGAAACGTCACTAGCAAGTGGCTATAAAAGAAACGATTACAAAGAAAAACTATCGATGGGTTTTCTAGCGAAGAGTGAGGGCCTCCTTAACAAATTGGGATATCTTCCCAAACAAATACATCTCTCTTCATTGAGGTACACGTAGATGGGCAGGATGGTCTCCAAGGGCTAAGAAATCAATGGGCAGCAATTTTCTCTCTCTTTCTCTTTTCTTATTTTTCTTGGGGGCACGGGGGGTCGGAAGGGGTACAGTGGAATCAATAAACTACATCCTATTACAAGAAATAAGAGATAGCTATTAGGTTTTTCTTAGGAAGTGGCCTCTGTAGATCTATTTGCATAGGCCACTTTACCTAGATTTCATTGTTGCTCACTCGGTGCACAGCTTTGGGTTTGGAGATTTATTTTCTGCATTGTACATGTCAGGCCTAGAGGAGTTAGCTGCTAACCCAGCAAAAAGACCAAGGGTTTTCATCATCATTGGTTTAAGGAGGGTTTTCATCAAGGGAACTACAAGAGGCTTCTCTCTCTCTATGGGCAGTAGCAGGCTTTCCTCTTTCTTCTACTTATAGGGAACAGTAGCTAGGGATGGCTCCAAGCTGCAAGGGGCTTGACTTCTCTTTCTCTTCCTCTCTAATAGGGTAGCATCAGATCCTAGTAGGACCTAAGATAATTAGCAACCAAGAAACTCGTAGGTGGTAGTTTCCTTCTCCCCTCTTTATTGGGGCTACAATAGGCAATCTTCTCTTCCAACCATGTGTAGGTGCACATGGAAAACAACAAGCTAGATAGTCCATGATGGTGCATGGTGGTGGCATCCCTCTCTCTCAACAGTGCAAGATTCAACCTCTTCTCTCTCCCTCTTCCTAGTGACTACAAGTAGTGTTGGCTGTGGCAACATCCACAATGGACCAACAACATTAGTGGGACTAAGGAAAATTCATTTCTTTTAGTTACTTATTTTATTCTAGATAATTATTTAATTTAAATTCCAAATTTCTTTTCTTTAGTTTATTATTTTCAAAAGGCCACATAGCCCTCTCCAGCTAAGACTATTCCCAAGTTTCTGTACCCATACAAGAGGTGCCCTAGGCAATAGTCTCCTAAAAACGAATTTTTGTTCTTAGTGTTGGTGCATCCAAATTTTATGCATCAATAGAGATGTTACCACAAAATCTTATTTTCACTATTTAAACCTTGTGCATAGCTAACCACAAAGAACAAGAGCACACTAGAAGGGACATTACAGTTTCCACCACTGAGAATTGATAGCATAGATCAGCAAGGTAAGTTCATGTTTGCTCATTTTTTGAATTGTTCTTTTGAATTTTGTCTCCTAGGGTTTTCTGCAAGTTAATGCAGTGAAAATTTTTAAATGAGATTTAGAAAAGTGCACAAAAATTCTTCAACTTCTTTGCTTGATCATGCATATCGATTTTAAAATTAAATTTTTTATATAAGTTTATTTGAATTGCAATTTTTTGGGTAAAACTATGATTGTAGGGTAGAATTTGCAATGTTGGTTTAAAATTTCTATTTAATAGTGGCCATGTCAATGATTAGTTAGTGTATAGGGTTTAATAATGGTAGCATAGGTTTAACATGTTCTTTTAACAATGGCCATTGAGTCAGAGATTAAATAAAATTAGAGTAAAAGACAAGTAATAAAATCCCTCTTATAATAATTTAGGTGCTTTTGACTGACTTCTTCCCTCTTTTGTTTCTTGTTATTGCATCTACAAAAAATAATCCAAATACTGTGACTAAATATGATTTTACATCCTACTATTCTAGAACATGAAAATAGACAACTCAACCTCTTATAAAAATATCCAAAAGATTAGGCTAGAAAAAGTTTGCAAACCTCACATGTTGTCTTCCTTGCTAGCAATAATTCAACAATCTCCAAACACTTTTTGATATCATGAATCTTTTCCTAAGAAAATAAATCAATAACTTCTATTAGTTGTCAAACATAACTAAAAACTATCCATTTAGATTAAGCTAAAAAACTCATGAAAATGGAAACCACAATATCCAATACTAACTTGTAGATTTCTTTGCTAAGATAAAAGTTTCATTTCTACAAACTTGTATTGCAAAATTATATATCAAATTTGAAAAAATAAACATTACAAGTCAAACCAAGGAAACCAAACCAATTGTTTATTAATGATCATGATAATGCTATACCAATAATGGACTCCTTAACTTGTGACTTATTACCTTATTATTCTGATACATACTAACTTAATGACATATAAAGCACATATATCTATAACTAGATCATATAGTCAGTGCCTCTACATGTAGATTGTGTGCAATAGATTCAAATGTTAAATCCTAGAAAGTCTGGTTTCAATTTCAAATTCCATCACAGTATCAATGTTCCAACTTGCAAACAGGCTTCCTACATTCTAACAAGAACTTCTTCTTCAAAAAAATATCAGAAAGGAATAACCTTACCAATGGATCATTTTCATTCTTTGCTATAAAATAAACCTATAACTATATGATGTTACTCAAGCATTGATGCATTCAAATTGGTATAAAATAGAACAAAATAACATAACAAACTCCTAAAATATTATCATTTAAAATTCAGCTATCCTTTTAATAATAACAAAATAATTTTAGTGTTAGTTTTAAAGAAGAAATCACATCTACTTACTTCCCATGTATTATGCAAGATCACTCTTTTCCCACATGTTTTACAAAATCATCAAAACATGATTCCTTGGCCAATTCTTTACGACGAGAGAATCGTAGGTAGGTTATGTGTTTAGAGCATCAGTTCTATATTGGTTGTCAAAAATGGTCTTCTTGTAGCAAGATGTAGAACTACCACCCATTACTAAATTGCCAAATCTTGCCCCTACTCCACTATTTCCATATCTAGTTATAGTATTTAGGAATTCTCTTGCAAAATGACCAAGCTTATTACATTAGCAGCATATGGATAAGGTGAAAGGTGAAGACTATAAATCCAATAAGTAGGAGTATTTTCAGTTGGCAAGTGATACTAAGTACATTGAAGAAATAGAAAAGATAAACAAATATGTTTATTAGTTAGTGAATGTTAATAGCTTACTTAATGTTTTAAAAAATTATTATTAAAAAAATTGTCATGTATGATTAAGATACAGGAAAGTTAGAACATATTTAACTAGATCTTGGAGATGTAATGGTTTTTTACATCATTTTAAAGTTTTTAAATTGTTAATGCTTTGCATTTTGTCTTCACAGAGAAGCAATACATAGGTGAATGACTGAAGAAAGTCTAGTAAACTACAAGGCCAAGAGGGAAGAAGGCATACACAAGATCAATAGTAGCTTGGCCCTCAAGCTATTACACAAGCTACTAAAAGAGAACATGACAAGTATTGTTGGGCTTAGGAGAGGGAGGCACAAGAGCAATGTTAGCATTAGTAAGTGCAATTTAAATTAGCCCCAATACAAAGTCCTAAAAAATTCTCTGGATTGATACGACTAGTATGGCTAGAGATGCATGCCAAGCTAATTGAGCGATGCCTTTTCTTTATCATAAGTGACGGGCTAGAATATTATGAAGAGGAGGCATGTTGCTTCTACATGTCTCATATTCGAGGTGCAACATCATCTATGGTTGTACACATAGGTGATTTAGGCTTTTCAATGATAAAGAATATCATAGTGGCCACAATTGACATGGTTTGTTAGTCTGTGCACTAAATTTTTTACTGCTACATCTTTAGACAAAAAAACATAGTTGCTTACCGAGGTTCCCGAGGTGGAGTTAGATGAGACTGGTTAGCCTTACAAGAACTTCTTCCCTAAGCAGAGACTTCTTGTGAGGGCCATTCACACCAATCTCCTTGCCATCACTCATTACACATGTCATGTCTTTTGCATTGATTATCTTGCTCAATTTGGAGGGGGATTATTCATTGAACTACCCTCACATTTTGCTTAGGAGTATGCAAATCCTTACCAAGGATGCATCCAAAATTTGATTTCCATTGGTCAAATCTACTCTTTTTCATCATTTCTAGATTCATCCTCGAGATCATATCCAAAGGAGGTCCAAGTATTTAGTGAGGACCAGTTGCCTTATTTGGGTTTTGCATTTTATACTCAATGGGTACCTAAGACTTGTTTTAATGATTTGGTATGGCTCCCTAATCCTTGAGTGCTAGAGGATGATGGCAAGGTTGGATGGGATGAGTACTATGGTGAGGGTGAACAAAACCATGCTATCCATGTTCATCCATTGTAGCAAGAATAGTTTAGAGATGGGGTTACCATTTTTTAGTACTTGGAAGGAATGGAGGTAAGAATAATGGCATACATGGATGCATTAGACTCTCAAATGTATCATTGTTTTGACCATCTAGAAAGGAGATAGACTCATCTTACCATCAATTGTGGAAAACTAGCTAAACATACATTTGAGTAGTTGAGGATGATGCGTAGAGACATTAGATTAGGGGAGCTCCTAGATGATACTCTTGATCCTAAGTTGATGGGCATGACCACACCACAACACATAGAAGAGGTAGAACCATCGAATATGACTCAAAGGGTAGATAACCCTATTAAGCAAGTTGATGACATAGTCACTAAGCAGGATTTCATGAACACTAGTGCTTTAGAAGCTATGAAGGAGGATACTTATGCAAAGGGCACTGAACAGAGTCATTGTTGACTCTTTTCTTTTTTTCTTTTTGAAAACCATGTACATTGTTATGATTTCTTACATAATCAATCAACTATTGATTGAATGTCTAACATGTTTTTTTTTCATTTCTATAAAAAAATTTAGCTAAAATTAATTAATGTTAATGAGTTTGATCATTTCTACATTACAAACCTCTTATATGGTTAGTCCATTATCACTATCAACATTTTTAATAGTTGGTTAATCTACACCATTACTACTCCCAACCTTCTAGATAACTTTAGAAGAAGATGAGGCAGCACATATCTAGGCTACTGCTACTATACTAAATGTATGATCTGCCATACCAAGTCAATCTAGATATCAGTGGATCCTATGCCTAACTCATTGTTAGTGTCTCTACAATCTATGTAACAGAAGACATCTAAGCCTCCTCAATATGATGGCCACTGCTACTTGTAATCACAAAGGTAAGTACCACAACATATCTAATACTTGTAATCACAAAGGTAAGTACCACAACATTCCATAATAATTGAAGTAACCTATTCTACTATCACTTTATAATACTCCTCTTATCCAACTTAATCCTAGTAGATGTAAGGCCCAAATGCTAGCACAAATCATGTAAGTTGAACCATCAATACATGTAGACATATCACATAACATAGCAAAATATCATAAATCACTTTGATAAAAATCAAATGTTAAATACAAATAATGAGAAACCATTGTATACTCATAACTAAAACATACATAACATCAATCTCTATTCATACTATACATGTAGAGTTATAGCTCATAGTCAGTTGAGACCTATATCATTTATAAATATATCCATCACATGTAGGAACATATGTAAGAAAAGTTAAATATACAAGAGGTTTGGAGAACAAATTTCAAACAAACTTAATTAATGTACATAATGCAAGCTCATGCATCTTGCATGCATGTGTAGTCCAAGTTATGTGTTTTGAACTACAGATCTTAGATATGCATAGTCCAAGTTATTTTCCTTCAACTCTTTATACACATGGATCACATCCCATTACACTTTCAAACAATGGTTTTTGTTGCTGGTTGTGATAACATCCAAATTTAATTGGTAGTAGCAAGATCTACTAGAACATTCAACATCAAAATCATGTGGATCACATCACCTCACACTAGTAAAAATTGGCTTCTATTATGCACTACGGGTAGATGTGCTCCATAGCTATGTTTTAAGCCATGCGGATCATGGATACTTGCAACAAGCATTGTNCACACCACAACACATAGAAGAGGTAGAACCATCGAATATGACTCAAAGGGTAGATAACCCTATTAAGCAAGTTGATGACATAGTCACTAAGCAGGATTTCATGAACACTAGTGCTTTAGAAGCTATGAAGGAGGATACTTATGCAAAGGGCACTGAACAGAGTCATTGTTGACTCTTTTCTTTTTTTCTTTTTGAAAACCATGTACATTGTTATGATTTCTTACATAATCAATCAACTATTGATTGAATGTCTAACATGTTTTTTTTTCATTTCTATAAAAAAATTTAGCTAAAATTAATTAATGTTAATGAGTTTGATCATTTCTACATTACAAACCTCTTATATGGTTAGTCCATTATCACTATCAACATTTTTAATAGTTGGTTAATCTACACCATTACTACTCCCAACCTTCTAGATAACTTTAGAAGAAGATGAGGCAGCACATATCCAGGCTACTGCTACTATACTAAATGTATGATCTGCCCTACCAAGTCAATCTAGATATCAGTGGATCCTATGCCTAACTCATTGTTAGTGTCTCTACAATCTATGTAACAGAAGACATCTAAGCCTCCTCAATATGATGGCCACTGCTACTTGACCTTTGGTTGCCCAACATATCTAATACTTGTAATCACAAAGGTAAGTACCACAACATTCCATAATAATTGAAGTAACCTATTGTACTATCACTTTATAATACTCCTCTTATCCAACTTAAGCCTAGTGAATGTAAGGCCCAAATGCTAGCACAAATCATGTAAGTTGAACCATCAATACATGTAGACATATCACATAACATAGCAAAATATCATAAATCACTTTGATAAAAATCAAATGTTAAATACAAATAATGAGAAACCATTGTATACTCATAACTAAAACATACATAACATCAATCTCTATTCATACTATACATGTAGAGTTATAGCTCATAGTCAGTTGAGACCTATATCATTTATAAATATATCCATCACATGTAGGAACATATGTAAGAAAAGTTAAATATACAAGAGGTTTGGAGAACAAATTTCAAACAAACTTAATTAATGTACATAATGCAAGCTCATGCATCTTGCATGCATGTGTAGTCCAAGTTATGTGTTTTGAACTACAGATCTTAGATATGCATAGTCCAAGTTATTTTCCTTCAACTCTTTATACACATGGATCACATCCCATTACACTTTCAAACAATGGTTTTTGTTGCTGGTTGTGATAACATCCAAATTTAATTGGTAGTAGCAAGATCTACTAGAACATTCAACATCAAAATCATGTGGATCACATCACCTCACACTAGTAAAAATTGGCTTCTATTATGCACTACGGGTAGATGTGCTCCATAGCTATGTTTTAAGCCATGCGGATCATGGATACTTGCAACAAGCATTGTTTCGTACTATGATGGACTGTGGATCGCAAACTCTCGTACTATTAAAATGAGGTAAAAACATGTTACTATTCTGAACTACCACAGATTGCGAATTGCATCAGCTCACACTATAAAGATAAAGTTTATGTTTTCCAATTTGATAACATGTGAATGAAAGTAGCCTATTAGCTTGAAGTTTTGTGTGAGTCGCAAGATCATGCAGTTTGATCATTTTATAGTGTGTGTTCATGTGATGCGCAGGTTAGTTGCATTGATGCATAAGCGAAAACCATACAATTTTTACATGCATTGCGATAGACTACAATTTGCATCAACACACATTAGCTTCATTATGGTAGTGCTGCAAAATGCATGTCATTGCACTTGATCATCCACACATTAAATTGAAGAAACTTGTAGACATGAGCCTATGGAATGCATATTTCTTATAGATATTATGAAAATTTGTTTCTATGAAGACAAAAATATATTGTATACATATTGAACCTTATATAATTTAGATCTAATTTATAAAGTTTTAGAATAATAATAATTAGAATATGGAACAAATAAACACCAAATATATTTCCAATTGAATACCTTAAAATAAATACAATGTTATCCCATGTACAAAATATTTGCCTTTCATTAAAAATGGAAAGTAGGCATTTACATCATGGGGTTCTTTTTTGTCATTAGAAAATAGATAAGAACCATGCTCAATACAATCCTCACGTACACGATGCTATAAACATATGTTTGTCCATGGTTGATTAAGAATTGACCAACTAAGAATTTTCCCTGTTGATGAGCGGCTAGGTACCCCTATGCCCAACCATACGAATCACGGGAGTTCACACGCAACTCGGTCGAAATCTGAAGACTGTAAGCACTTAACATACACCAGACTCTAACAAGTGAAACCTTGGGTTAGAATGGTTGTTTTCCTCCTAATCTCACTTATGAGGTTCTGTTTACGATGGTTAAGTGAGACTAAGGCTAATGATTTTTATATCTTTTAGCATATCTTTTGGCAGCTAATTTAAGGTATAAAAAGTAAGGAATAAACTATTATCTAATCTATGATTATCCTAGCTTATACTCTAACTATTCTTAGCATAAGTATCCAGTCACATCTTCCAAGCATGTTCTGAGCATCTCTTAACACTTCTGGGTTACTAGACGTTAAGCATCACTGGGCTTACCAAGTGTTTGATTTACATTCGAGATGGTCATACTTATGGCCTTTACGAACTACGAATGAGAAATAATGATCAAAATAGCAATAATCGAAACCTAACTAATTAACCAGTAATTAACAAAGCATAAACATCTTAAACTATTGAATGCATAAAATAACTAAGTCCAAATGCTACAAGGAATGCTTAAATAGTTCGTCTTTATTGTCGTCACGCCAATGGGCTCAAATACATCAATGCTTGAATAAAGAGCTGATCACTTTTCTTACACCTACTGTGGGCACTTGGAAAATATTCTATCTCTTGCGGGAACAAACTACAAGAGCTTCGCTACAACTAACTGAAAGATGCCTAAATGAGGTGGAAGGCCCTCTTATTTATAGGCCAAGATAGGCGGCTGCGTAAATGGGGCCATGTCAATGTAGGGAAGCTACGTCAACAGGCCCACATTGACGCGGCTGCATATACGCAGCCCAATCGACGCATGACTTAATGCCACTTCATCATACCCCCATGACTGAGCAAAAACTTGTCCTCAAGTTACTTTACAATTTGGAAGGTATAGATTTTTATTTGCAACACACATAACTTAAACACATACATGAGACACACATGACACAACATGAATTTGACCAAGTGCCCGAGTTACATAGGGGGACAATTACAAAAATGATGGTGTTCAGAGAAAAAATTGAACACCTCGCTAGTCCAGGAGCCTCTGCAGTGTAGAATGATGCATAAAATTACTGGAGAAGATCACACTGTCCCTAGGGGTAGTGGTTCTGATGGACCTTCTGCAACCTCTGGCCCATGCGTTGGTGGTGGCATAGGTGGCGGTTGCCTTGCAGCAGCTGCAACTTCCGGAGGTAGCCGAAAAGCCTCCAATAGAGCCCTCATCTTTTCTTCCTTACTTCATGGATCATTCATAGTATAGGCAACTTCACCAATGTGTGTTGGAGCTAGAACATCCCAAGGACATGCTAGTGTTAGAAGGAGTTCTTTTAAGTTGACAAACCAAGCTGCAAAATGGTTGTGTTCAATGTCGAACGCTCAGACTGATGCCTACAACTGCTGGTAGTCATCCATCCTATGGGCCAAGTCCTCTGCAACTATTCGTTGACCTTCAAAGCTTGTGCGGAGGACCTCAAGTTTCATATTTGTTGTTGCCAACTTTTGCTTCATTACCTTATGCTCCTGGAACTCTCCCTCATACAAGGAATATGAGATGGCCACTTGCTTCTCTAATTCTAAATGCAGTCTTCTGGCTATGAGCATAGCTAGGTTTGCATATTAGAGGTTGGCCAACTCCATGTATTTTGTCATCTCCTTAATCTACAACTCCTTTAAGAAAATTTCAGCTTTATTGTAGTCGTTCAACCCATCAAAGATAGGTTGCCATGCATCGCCTCTTTCTCAGAGCTGCTGGAGAGCTTGGTTCATCTTGGCCTTTACGACTTGAATATGTTTTTTGTTCACTTCCTTCTACAATCTCACTTGGTCCCTGTAGTGATTTTTGACTTTTTCAAATTTCAGGGCCTCGTTCTTCCAAATGGTAATTTCGATTGCAGACTTTTGTTGCAATGTTCGAACCTCCTCCATTGACAAATTACAATTTTCAGTAGCCAACCTTCTTATGTCAACGTTCACCCTAGCTAGCTCCTCCTATTATTGGTGGATGAAAGTTTTCATGTGTTCATTTTCCACACCAACATTACACAGGTGATGAACCTCTGCGGTTAGCCATACATTCTCTTGATGAACCTTCATCAAGTCCTTCTCTAAGTGATATGCTCAAGAATCTGCTATGGACTTGTCAAGGGTTGTTGTCTCCCACACATCCTCAATGATCTGAAGTCTAAGCTAAAGCTATTGAAAAGCTTCATCCCTAGTGATTTTGCAGTTGAGAATGGCTTGATCGACAAGTTGGACTCGTAATTGGGCTACCTCCGTTGCCAAGCGTTGATAAGCGTCTTGAGCAACTTCAAGTTGCCCCTCTAAAACAAGGCTCTTGCCCCTTGCCGAGAGCAGCTCTGAATGTGTTGCAGTAATGTTTTTTGGAAGATCAAAGACATGTGGAAGTAGTTACCCAGTTCCCACTAGTCAGTCCAACAATTCTTCATGTTGGGCTGCATCAATATTGCTATGTGAAGTTCCAATAGACACCTGTACATCTTGTAGTCCATGAATGTTTGGTACAGATGCTGCCAGTGCATTAAGAGAGGTAGAAATTGTTTCTGCAACCACTTCGGCCACGACTTCCTATCCCTAGTGCTGCATCACTAGGATCATCACCCATTCACCATCTTCTAGGCATACCGAGAAGGTAGTAGCATTCCCTGAAATTTCAAGAAACAACTGTTCTATTGACACTGTTACCTCTTGGATGCCTAGATTTGTTCTGGTTGGAGCTTGTGCTCGGGTGGTGGAGAATACTAGTCCTACCCTTTCAAGTAGGCTAATTGATTAAGCCACTTGCTCTAGGTGGCTCATGGTAGGGCGATAAACTGAAGGGTCTTCTCCTTCACCAGTCCTGCTGGATTACTCTCACTGACTCGAGAGCATTTCTCAGATCTCGCAGATATATTCTGTTGTGGTTTGTGAGCCCGACTACATTGTTTGTGCAGGTGGTGGAGGTGATTGCTGCTCTTCCTCTATCTATGTGGCGGCAGGAGTTTTATCTTTCATCATCTCTTACCATGAGGCAATTGGGGCGCACCAAACTATATTGTTAGAATATCATGCTATCCCTGCCCATTTGCACAACTTTCAAATTAGGCAGGGAAAGGGGAGAGCTCATCTTCCACATTCATTCTCAGTGAACCTCTTTTCAATCTCTAGAAATAGTAGTTGTCGAAGACTCATGGGGAACTTCTCACTCAAGGCAGCACATGCATGAGTAGAGAAGGCTATGATTTTACTGGGTCTTACCATTGGGTTCAAATGGTAAGACACAATCTTTGATTACACTCTCTCCATCGTGGTTAAGGAGCCGAATTCCTTGCGCTCTACCCCATAGCACCGTTTGGTCCATTGCACCTTTACCTCTGGATTGACCTATATTGGGATTTCAACCACATCTACCCCAACTTCAAGCAATCCCAACACCTGAAGAGTAAGAGAGTTAAATGTCTTTGATTCTTACTCTTGACCTTGGCTGTCGGTTCGTCTAGAAGAGATAAGTCTCTCCTAAGTACCATTCACCACTGGTTGTGATGATTGGCCACATCAAAGAGCTCTGCAGTTGGAGTCTCACATCTTCTGGCATGTTCTCAAGGAATGGTCTAAAATTTAGCTCTTGGAGGACCACTCGCTGCATCTCACATGGTGTGATAGCATCAAGATAGGCTTGGGTCAGGGTGACCTCAAGTTGTGGTGCTACACAAGGGGTCTCATCCCTCAGCGATTGCTCATCGGGAATCTCCTCTTTAGGAATTTGATGAATAGATTCCACATTAGGTCTTTCATAGAAGGGCCTAGTTGCATGTGAGCCCTCCGCATGCATTGGCGGTTCCACAACTCATCCCCTTCCCATGCATGGGTGCTTGTCCCTTGGTTGTGATGGTCCTTTGTCCCTTGGGTGCCTTGGTTTAGGTGTGATTTGCAATCAACATAACCGCCTGTTAGACCATTCATAAGTAGCTTAAGATGGTCCGTATATACCTCCTCAATTTGACCAAGTTATGTTGTTG
>MNCI01000357.1:111097-126439 GCA_015680685.1 Gnetum montanum | reverse complement strand
TGTAGGTGCGTTGGGAAAGGTTAGGCAAAAAAAATGGCAAAAACTCCCCTCAATTTGGACTCCAAATGATGAAGAATGACAAAGTGTGGTGGGGTATATATAGGGGTTAGGTGCTGCGTCGACGGGGCCACGTATATGTGGCCATGTATATGCAATGACTGCATCGATGAGGCCCTGTCGATGCATTGGTGTTCACCTGTTGACCAACATTGACCAACCCATATAAAGCTCAAAATGATGCATTTGAAATGCCAAATTAAGGCAATTGAAGCATGTAAGAGGCCTGGACATGGCTAAGGACATGAGGAAGGGAATTGGACTTGAAAAAGAGATAAAAATAGGAGAACGAGACTCAAAAAGAACTCTGCGGGACATAAATCGAGCGATAGGACCCGAAAACTAGTCAACTACGAAATCCAAAGGATGGGAGGCTTGACAAGCAAAAGCAAGGAAATGCAAGTGGGTCCTCCCCATAGCAGGCCATAGCCTTAGTAGCTCCTGCATAGCCCTTAACACTGGGGTCTGTGGACCCTGGGGTTAAGAAATGGTGTGTGCCAGGTAAGACTCAGACCCAAGAGATCCTGCCAAGGGTTGCAAAACTCATGGACACCACGACACATGTTCACAACATAAAACAGGCAGTGAGGTGAGGGATGGAGAGAACTAGGTGAGAAGAGAGAAATGAGAGAATGGTATTCCGATCGTCGATCATAGGAAGCCCCATGTGTAGATGTGGTTAAGTGACTCGGTAGAACCGTTCCTGAGGTCAGACCCAAAACCATCCACATTCAGTGACATTGTAGCAATAGACGAAGTCCCGACCATCCCCCAAGGAAGCAAGAATGACCCCACGAAGAACCACCACTCAACTAGACATGAGAGGAAGGAAGGAAATAGGACGAAGTTAGAGGAGACCAAGGAAGTCCCATAACTAGTGTAGTGGCCCGTTAGAGGCAGTCTAAGGGGTGTGCTTTGAATTCCCACACAGAGATATGGTTTTTTTTTTGGAGAGAACCACACCATGCAAAGACCCATGCGTATTCGCATGCATTCGACCAAGGGTTGTGCTTTGAATCCTCAAGTTGATTCATTTCTTTTATCTTTCTCGATCTCTCTTTTTTGTTTCTTTTCTTGTTTTTTTTTTGAATTTTTCAGTGAGGACCACACCATGCAAGGTCAAACTACCCAAAAGCTTCCTTGGATATAAGGATGTGGAGTGGTAGGAAATCCACGAGGACACACCAACAACCCAAGGGACAAAAAAGGACCACGAACATTACAATCCCCTTGAAGTCACACCCAATTCAAACTAGTGGGTGATCCCTAAGTTTGGAAATGACACAAGTCACATATCAATTATAATGTTTTTAAGTGAAGGGGTTGCATGGTCTCAATGGTAGGAAAACCATGGAGTGGGTGAACTCACTACCAGTTAATGAATGGAAAGTATATGTAAAGTCCAAAGATAACCATGCGAGGGCAGAATCTAGACAATGAGGTGGATGAGTACACATGACCCATTGCAATAAAAACCATCCGCGGCAGACATCTGAAGACAACAAGACTACAAATTAGCAATTACGCGAAAATAAAAATAAAACATTCACCAAGAAATGAAAAATAAGTAAAGAAAGGAAAAATGTACAAAGAATTGCAAACGTATAAACAATGGTGAAAAAAATGTATAAAACAAAAAAGTGTAAAAAAATGACAAAATGATGAGAGGTGTAGTGGAATGGATCAGTAGGGATGACGGTCTCCCCCATGACTAGGTGGAAAGGAGGAGACACAAAAAATGGAGCGTGGTCATCTTGGTGATGATGAGGTGGCTACACTGGTTGAGTGGAGTTCGTGGAAAGGTTTCAGTTGTTGGTGGTTGACTAACTATGTTCTAGTGGGATCGTCAAGTTTGTGGATAAGCAAGGCTCCGAATGGAAAGGTTTCAGAGATAATGTAAGGTCCCATCCATAGTCTTTGAAACTTGGTCAGTTGAGATACATGTGAGGGGTTCCAATACAGTACTTTGTCTCCACATCTAAACGAGACCTTCCAAATCCTAAGATCATGTCATTTTTTGTTGTAGGCCTTGTGGATCTCATTGGAGGATAGGGCCACTAATCGGTTCTCATCTAGCACACTTAAATTGATCAATTTTTCACATTGTGCTAGTAGTAGGTTAAGGCCTAAGTCACTAGTGATGGATAGTGTGCAGAGTTCAACTTGGATTGGAAGTGTTGGCAACTTTCTGTACACTAACTCATAGGGAGAGTACCCTAGAGGAAGTTTCCAAGTGGAGCGATAGGCCCATAGGACATTGTTAAGCTTAATGCTCCAATCCCTCCTGTATTTACTAATGGTTTGGGTAAGGATCTTGGTGATCTCCCTATTGCTGACTTCAGCCTATCCGTTGGCTTGGGGGTGATAGGGAGTTGTAAACTTATGCGTTACCCCTAAGCGTTGCATGAGCTTCTGAAAAGTGACCCCCGTAAAATGAGTTCCATTATCAAAAATGAGTGCACATGGCACTCCAAACCTATTAATGATTTTTTGTTGAACAAATCACACAGTGGTGTTGGAAGAACAGTTGATGATGGCTGCCACTTCTACCCACTTTGTACAGTAGTCCACAGCTACGATGATGTATGCCTTTTTGTTTGATAGGGGTGTGATGGGTCTCATGAAGTCGATACCCCAAATGTCGAAGGGCTCTAGTGGCTGGATCCACTATTGAGGTTCCTCCAACTGTGCCATCATCCCACCATCCCTCTGGCATCATTTGTAGGAGTAGGCGAACCATTGTGCATCCCTAAAGATGGTGGGCCAGTAATACCTTGCAAGTAGGATAATAATGGCAGTGCAGCGTCCAGCATAATCACCCCCACAATGGCCCTCATGAGCATCCTGGAGGACACGCAGTGTATCACCATCAAGGACACACCATCAAACCAAGCCATTTGCGCAGACCTTGTAGAGGTGGCCATTAATCTCCATGAAACACTTGGCCTTATGAAGAAACTATTTTTTCTACCAATGGTTCCACTCCTTTGGCAACTCTTGAGTGGTGAGGTAGGTGAGGATGTTGATGAACCAAGGGAATTCCTTGGGCACTTGCGGATCAATAGCACCTGTGAAGAGGAGTTCATCTAGAAATTGGTCAGATAAGGGCTCCTCCTATTCTACGTCATCACATCGCAACCGAGACAAGTGGTCAGCAATCACATTCTCAGTCCCCTTCCTGTCTACCATGGTGAGATCAAACTCCTAAAGAATCACCAACCACTAGATTATGCGGGGGCTCACCGTTGGTTTATTCATCAAGAACCAGATAGCACTATGGTCAGTATGCACAAACACCTCATATTCGAGCACATAGTGTTGGAATTTGTCCAAGACGAACACCACCACCATCAACTCCTTTTCGGTGGTGGTGTAGTTCAGCTAAGCACCCACAATGCTATAGCTTGCATAGTGGATGTAATAAGGACGTTTTTAATAGTCACATTGTGTAAGAACGGCTCCCAAGGCATAGTTGGATGCGTCCAGCATAATGTGAAAGGGTCTAGACCAATCAAGGGCTCATAGAACTAGAGTTTCTACAAGTTTTTGTTTCAGCACTTGGAATGCAAACTCGCACTCCTTAGTCTAGATGAACAAAGTGTCCTTCTTTGTTAGTTCTACCAACGGCTTGGCGATCTTCGAGAAGTTTCCAATGAATCTCCGGTAGTAACTAGTGTGTCCAAGGAATGATCAAACATCTTTGACGGTACTAGGTTGGAGGGTGATTCCTTGGATAACCCTGATCTTTTCAGGATCTACGCTAATCCCTGTTTGTAAGATGTGATTCCCCAGCACAATGCCCTCTTAGACCATCAAATGGCTCTTCTATCAATTGAGCCATAGATTGGTATCTACACACCTTTTTAGAACCTACTCTAGACGGTCTAAGGCTTGCTCAAATGTGGCCCCATAGGTGGAGAAGTCATCCATGAAGACTTCCACCCCATTGCCGATTTGTTGTTGGAAGATGCTTAGGACAAGGTGTTGGAACGTAGCGGGTGCATTGCATAGGCCAAAGGGAATCTTCTTGTATGCGAAAGTCCCCCATGGACTCATGAAAGTAGTTTTGGCCTGGTCCTCTAGTTTTATCTAGATTTTGTTATAACCACTATAACCATCCAAAAAGTTGTAGTAACGGTGCCCTGCAATGGTGTCCAACACCTGGTCCACAAATGGGAGTGGGAAGTGATCCTTGAAGGTCACCATATTGAGTAACCGGAAATCAATACAGACCCTCCATTGGCCACCTTTTTGGGTATGATAACAAGTGGCTAACCCATTCACTCTCGGAGACAGAATAGATGAATCCTGCCTTTAGCAATTGTTCAATTTCATCTTTTACAACCTGCTTCAATTTGGGATTCAACCATCTTTGTGGCTATCATCGTGGCTTCATGGAAGGGTCAAGATAGATCTAGTGCTGGTAGACCCTAGGATCAACTCTAGTCAACTCAGGATATGACCATGCGAATTCAACAACCCATTTGTTTATCACCTTCAGCAACTTCTTCTTTTGTTCTAGAGCAAAGGTGGCATTAATGATTACTGGCTTAACATTTTGCAAAAATGAATACTCTAAGTGAGTCGATGGGGACTTTAACTCAAGGGGCTCTTTCTTGAAGCTCTCTGGGATTTCTAGCATCTCCCAATCATCTTGGTCATCAACAGTGGAGACCTATTGATGAATCTCTTCCATTTTCTCTCTGCTATCAATGTAGGCTTGCACAAGCCCCTCTGATAGTTCCATGCACAATGTGCTGCTAGCAGGATCAACTGTCAACCACTGGATGCCCTCTTGATTAGTGGCTGTTGCGTACAGGCACTATTGAATAGGTGATTCCTCGGGACACCGACTGCATCCTTTGATGGATATCCACTTAACAGACCATAATTGCTACACACAATTACACCCTAAGTCACTGGACACGATGCATGGAACACATTTCTTCTTGACCTTCCCAAAAGGATTTTCCTTTGAAATTTCAAGGGATAGATCGCAGAGGCCTAGTTGTGCATCCACCGTGCTTAGCCAGGCCCTTTCCATGATGATTGGGAAGTTCCCCTTGTAGTTCTCTATACAGATGACTAGGAAATCAGTAGGGTAGGACCACCCAGAGAAGGTGGTCACAATGTCCTCTAACAATTCCAAGGAAACGGTGATGGACTGGTCTACTAACTTGAGTCGGATGTTGCTCTTCTTTAGCGAGGGTAGGTTCTAGTTCTTGTACATATCATGAGAGATCAAATTGACCCCTAACCCTAAGTCTAGAAGAGCTTTGCATGGCTCATTCCTTGCCACCTGAAGATAAATGAGGGGGCTTCCCAGATCAGTCAATTTCTGGGGAAGGTGACCGACCTTGATCTAGTCGGTCACAGCATGCATGAGCATGACCGTCTGGATGTTGAAGTGTTGTTATTATTGGATTGGAGGCTACTCTGGCAGTGGAATAGTGGAGGCACTTGTAGGTTCCAAGGCACTGGCCATAGGTGTACGAGAGGGTATGTTCAAATGGTTGAGCCAGAAAAAGGGACGTTTCCATGGCTTGGGTTCCAGTCCATTCAGCTGGGGTGCTGGTTGTAAGTTAACAGCCCTCGTAGCATTTCGTTGCTACGATTGTGGCGAGATCTCTCCCTGCATGGATGGATCATGTGGCAACTGAGTGGGATGTGGCGAAGGAGTGGTAGGAGAAGGTGATGGAGGGTAGAAGATATGTGGGTTGTCCCCCCGAGGTGATGGAGATTGAGGACGAAAATACACCGAGGGGTGGTAGTGACTTTGAAAGGCTGCATGACTGGAAGAGTCCCTTGGAGAGACTGGTTGCTGAACATAGTACCCATAAGGATGTGGCTGTTTGTAAGGGTACTGCTACCTT
The DNA here is from genome assembly GCA_015680685.1 of Gnetum montanum. Classification (NCBI taxonomy): domain Eukaryota; kingdom Viridiplantae; phylum Streptophyta; class Gnetopsida; order Gnetales; family Gnetaceae; genus Gnetum; species Gnetum montanum. The sequence goes on along the minus strand of MNCI01000357.1, from coordinate 120,509 downwards.
GAAGGTGGCATCCCCCATGTTTGAGGGTGCTGCCACTGTTGGAAGTATTCATACAGTTGCAATAGCACTCCACTTGGATAGTATCCTTGCTATTGCTGGTAAAACCGCCTAGAATTGCCTTGTGGATAGGGTAACCTTTAGGGTGTTTGCCATTGTGCCAAGCAAGGATTCAATGCGTACACCCCAGACTCCTGAAGATGTGACACCACAGGACAACATCCCTTAGGATGTTCATATTGGCATATGTCACATTCATCTTCCTCCTCGGTGTTAGAGTCTATAACCTACTCTGCTACATCAACCTTGCCCTTTCCCTTATATTGGGCATGTTCAGCTTCCTTCTTCCTATGCTGATTGCAGTCATTACTTTGTTCTTTGGACTCCTCTGCGATTTTCAACACACTTTGGACCCTTTCTTCCAAAGAGTCCCACATCTTATCCACCTTGGCCAATATTTCAGATGTAAATTTTTGTAATGGCAAGGTCTTTCGGTTCACCGCTTCTTCTAGTGGTGATTCATCCTCTTCATCACAAAAATAGACTTCCCTTTTTCTAAGGGAAGGGTCCCAGTTGAATTCTTCTACACTCTCCTTTTTTCCAGAGTTCTCCTTCCTCCTTGGCCACCTATTCAATGAGGCGTTGCAATTGATGGGTCCTTAGCTTCGACAGTTGACCCTGGGCGTACACGCCTAGGGTCTTTCTTGTTTCAAAATAGAGCCCATCAATGATGTGGTGAAGTTGTACCTGCTAAGAGTAACCATGGCTAGGGCACCAATGCAATAATGAGTAGTACTTTCTCATGGTAGCATCCAAGGGTTCATGATTCCCTTGTTTCCAACCTTGGATCTGTCATCTCAGATTCACCACTTTGGAGTACGTTTGATACTTGTCATTGAAAATTTCAAGCATCGTACTCCATCTTATGATTGATTCCGGCTCTAAGGACTAGTACCAACTTTCAACTTCTTTGATGAGTGTGTGAGGGAACAGCTTCAACCTTTGCTAATCATTGTCAATGTTTTGTAGGGTGCAAGAATCATGGAATGCCTACAAGTGGGTCTATGGATCAAAATTGTATCCCCCTTCAAATCTGGGGATGTTTTTCATATCAACACGCTTGATCCAACTATCCTTCATGTACCTACTAGGGATTTGAACTACCTCAGATATCTGGAGCATACACCGGGTAGCCAACAATGGCTCATCTAAATCATAGTCATGCTAAGGACCATGATGTCTATGATGATTCCAGCTATCCCTCCTTTCATGCCTAGGAGCATCATGTGATTGTTCATGTGTTTCCTCATGTTGCTCCTTCCGAACCTTTTTTCCACCGTCCTTTTGCTTCCTCCTACCTTAATTATGATCAGAGCCTAAGCTAGATGAAGAAGAAGGAAAGTGAGAGGATGGAGAAGAAGAAGAGGGATCTCTCCCTCTGCCCTGATGATGGTCCCGATCATCCTAGTCATCCTTGCTATGTGACCCTCCATCCCCTTGGGGATCTTGGCGACCTAGATGCTTGGACTGAATCATGGATTGGAGGACCTACTGTCCCAGGGGAAGTTCGATTGAATGGGTGTCATGAAAGATGGGATCCCCATCGTTCGATAGCCCTTGCAAGAATAAGGGGTTACTAAATTGTTTCCCCTTCAGCTGTTCATATCTATCTGCTTGCTGCTGATGTCTTGCTCGTTGAGCGTCAGTGGGACGATAGTCCCGGTATTCATGGTCCTCCATGACATACTCTGCTCCAAGGTCCTGGATGCCCAATCTGCCAAGATTATGAAATAGCATCGCAGGATTCGATCGATCGGGAGGGTATACAATATTACCCTCCATGTCCCACCATTGTAGATGCTCATCCTGATGTAGGATGAATGTGAAATTAGGGACGTACTCATCGGGATGCTTGTACACCACCCGACACTCCTGTGGCACTGGTGGGGTGGATATCTCCCTCCTGTGAGAAGACGTATTGGACGTTAGATGGTCCATGTAATCGATGTACCTTACTACTAACTTTAATCTGCCTAGCGTAAGTAAATATTTCTATCCTAGGTCCGTTCCAACGACTTGAATGATAATTTCACTAAGGTTAGATGACGCATGTAAGACTTAACAACCCCCGGCAATGACACCAATGATGAGCGGCTAGGTACCCCTATGTCCAACCATATGAATCACAGGCATTCACATGCAACTTGGTCGAAATCCGAAGACTATAAGAACTTAACATACACCAGACTCTAACCAGTGAAACCTTGGGTTAGAATAGTCATTGTCCTCCTAATCTCACTTATGAGGTTCTGTTTACGATGGTTAAGTGAGACTAAGGCTAATGATTTTTATATCTTTTTGCATATCTTTTAGTGGCTAATTTAAGGTATGAAAAGTAAGGAATAAACTATTATCTAATCTATGATTATCCTAGCTTATACTCTAACTATTCCTAGCATAAGTATCTGATCCCATCTTCTGAGCACGTTCTGAGCATCTCTTAACACTTCTGGGTTACTTGACGTAAGCGTCACTAGGCTTACCAAGTGTTTGATTTACGTTTGAGATGGTCGTACTTATGGCCTTTACGAACTACGAATGAGCAATAACAATCAAAATAACAATAATCGAAACCTAAGTAATTAACAGGTAATTGACAAAGCATAAACATCTTAAACTATTGAATGCATAAAATAACTAAGTCCAAATACTGCAAGGAATGCTTGAATAGTTTGTCTTTATTGTCATCATGTCAATGGGCTCAATACATCAATGCTCGAATAAAGAGTCGATCACGTTTCTTACACCTACTGTGGGCACTTGGAAAATATTCTATCTCTTGTAGGAACAAACTGCAAAAGCTTCGCTACAACTAACAAAAAGATGTCGGAATGAGGTGGAAGGCCCTCTTATTTATAGGCTGAGATAGGCAGCTGCATAAATGGGGTCACGTCGACGTAGGGAAGCTACGTCGACGGGCCCGCGTTAACATGGCCGCATATACATGGCCCCGTATATGCAGGCCAACCGATGCATGACTTAATGATAGTTCATCACTTGTCATGGTATTTCAATACATAGAAACAAACTCACTGTTGAATTTTATTTCTTTTTCAAAAATCAAATGGTGCATGAACATTATTGTATACATGTTGTATTCATAACCATTTTCTTGCATAGGAATACCTTGTACACCCACTGTACCCCATTTTGGAGGTATCTTCTTTCACTTTCTCTTTATCTTTGCTATGCACTCACCTATTAAAAAATCACCTTTCAATAAAAATACAACAAACCTTCACATTAACTTTTGAAGAGCAGCTACATGTTGGGAAGAAGGTAACGAATTGTACACACACATCTTTTTAGTGGATGTGTCTACGATCACAAGCACCCAATGCCCTCCAATATTGAATAGGGTGCAAAATAATGCATGTCCCATTTCAAGAAATTCATCCTAGTAAATTTTATTTTTAACCTCTTCAATGAAGTCATTGTCTGCCACAAACACATCAACCTCTTCTTCAATAATTATATTACTTTCAACATTGATAACATGACTTTTGGTGGGTTTCTTTACTTTATGTGACAATGGGTTCTTTTCACTTTATTTCATTTGACTCTTAAGGGACTTTGCATAAGCTTGAAACATAGTATTAAATACAAAATATTTTATTAACACTTGACAATCAACAATATATTTTTGAAGTTGCTTAAGGTACATGATGTACATATTAATAACATCATCATCAAGTCATTGTTTCCACCCAAGTTGGTATACAAACTTGAAAGATGATCCTATAGCAATGAATGGGGGAAACAATGACATAATAAGCACCTTAGTGTCTAAACTACCTTTGACAAGAAACTACATCACTCTATCAATTGTCGCACATGATTGACCAATCAAGGTTATGAAGTATGCAAGCTTCACTATCTCAACTGTCCTAGAAGGTTGATGAATGGGGCTGCTGAAGTCTACATCAACTATAACTGAACATTCATAATATGGAAGTCAACAAACATAAAGAAGTGATCCAAACAAGTCTACATACATGTTCGTTTGTTTAGATGTTCTTGTTCAGATGCTTCTTTGTTGTCTCCTTCAAATTGAATCAAATGATCTTTTGGTAGGTTTCATTGCTAGCATATCAATCATTTCTGTTCAACACATGCACAGTACAACAACCATTAGATTTTTTAAAATATATGAATAATGAATTTAAACTACAAGGCTTTATGACACAGCATGAACCTCTTATAGTTTTAACCACATTGGCATTGATGTCATTGCTATCATAAATGTCCTTTGCAACTTTTTTTAAGAAGATAATTTCTTTATTTAGTGTGAATATTTGCTTTGCCATTTTTTCATTCTTAGCAAGTGACTTCTAGATAAAAGTGTTTTGTTTAGCCACATATTTCTCAATTTTTTCCTACAATTGCATGTTTTCTTCTATCAGACATGACGTGTTTGATTTTAGCTCCTCCACATCACTCTAAACTGTTGAATTACTTTGAAAATAATTATTTAATGTCTCCACCACATGTTCCAACTTATCCTCGATGGATTGGTGAGATCATTTTTCATGTTGAAAACTATCGATAATTTGGCTTTCAGGCTCTTTTAGAACATAGGAGGTCTCACCCTTGTTGGACACTGATGTACACTTCACTATTCTTGTAGGATCTATGAGGACTATTCCATTAAGTTTGGTAGCCATACAATGAACATTTTTTTAGCGATAATTTTGTCATTATAATTGAAAAGTGAAGGGACTCTTTCATATCATGTAGCTACCATAACCTTGCCCACCTCTTCATCTTAGAGGGTATAGTCATTGGGATATCAAATGGAACACTTTTATTGTTTTCTAATGTCCACATCAATAAAGTTACATTATTGGAAATTTTTGATTTTGTTGTTTTCACTGAAAATGAAAACCATTGCATAAATTTGGAAAGCAACAATAGCTCTGGATAATTAGAGAGATTAACATCTTTCATCTAAAATTTTTGGGCATATTGGATTAGGTGAATCTTAGTTTTCTTCCACCTTTAGTCCTTAACAGCTGCCTCTTTTACCACATGGAACTTGTATAACATCTACAATGTTATGAACATTGAAGGTGAAATTTTGTGCTTGCATAGTAGCCTATAGAGTACTTTTTGCAGCAAACACACTATCAATAAACCACTTATAAAAGCTGTAAATAATATTTTTGTCATAACTTCTATCCATTGTCATCCACTTATAAATTCTAATTTTCTTCAATTTTTGGAAAAAAATAGACTTTTCTAGCAAGTTTAGAATTGTTTGTAGATTATGTTCACAAACAATGCCAATAGCTGCAATTCATGCAAATAAATACAACATTACTGTACAAAGCAAAATACTTAAATTAAGACATATATAATACCAATTCTGAAGCCATTTCATATAAAGCACAATAAGTACTTATACGGAAGATCCCTTTTGCTAATCCCCAAGCTCCATGTTTTTATAGAACTTCAGCAATAACCGCAATGCCAGACAATTTAAATATAATAATAGCCTTCTATAATAATCTTACAATCAAAAAAAACATAAATGAAGAATGATGTTAGAATTGATAATATTCAGTAATCCAATTTCATAAGTTAACAGCCACGAGAAGTTGCAACTCGCATGTACTTGCAACATAGTTTTTTTGGAATCCTGCTAATGGCAGTGGTTCGCATCATGAATTACAGACCAAAACTGCACTGTCATGCAACACACATTGTGAATTGCTGCCACTCGCAGCCAATCGCACATTGACAATTTGCTTTCTGTGTGTGAACAAGCCAGTTGAATCCACTAGCATTATCAAATTCTGTGAACATGCAAGTTGCAGCCTCTCGCACTATCAAATTCTGTGAACAATGTGAACTGCGATGTCCTGCATGTTGCAGGACATCACAGTTTAATTAACCCTCACTGGGCGTTGCATACTCTCGCACTGTTCGGAAAGGACATGAACTGCGATTCGCCATTTGACTCACACCCGACATGAAACTAAACAAAAGTAAACAACAAAACATTCAATCCCCATTTTTGCAATTGCTATGAGAAACTACCAAATGTACAAAACGAAATACCCAGACGCTGCAAACAATTCCAAGAACAACAAAAAAAGAAAAGCCCCAAACAACTTATAATTCAATAATGGGATTCAATTTGAAAATGGCACGATGTCAATAACACTAACCCTAAGGAAGAGATAACAGGATGCTGACAGGCAGCTGAAGCAGAGATGACGATGCAGATGCTCCTAAGATTGCTGTGCTATACAAGAATGCAAGAACACGCAGCAGAAGCTAAACCTGTAGGGCGGAAGCAGCGGAGGCGCAGGCAGTGAGCGCAGGTAAAGCCAAAGCGGGAGTTCTCAAGTAGAATTTTAATATTTGATAAATGTTAATATTTCCCATAAAGGATGGGGATGCCTCGTATGGCCTGCATGTATATCATATCGATATACCATATGTATGAGCACGCCTGCACATCATAAACAATAGGGAATTGATGAGGCCAAATCTAACTTTTGCCGCACTAAACATCTTCACTGTAACTCTTCTGGAAAGCTTGACTTCTGTAGTCATTTGTTACCGCAGACGTTACAGTATGTCCGGCTTTCGTTTTAAATACTTTCCCTGACACATCCGGCAACAGGATTTTGGGATTTTCCTTTTTCAGATTTCTTTCACAAAACTCTGCCCCTACTAACCTACAGGGAAAATCCCAGCATCACGTTAATCCGACATCGACTTCAGGACCTTTCAAATTCTAAGGTGTAAGCTAAGCATATTTCAATGATTTGACATGTCTCTGTGTTAGTGCCTTTTTGTTTTTTCTTGCGGCTTAACCAGCAGCTTTTTGTTTTTTCTTGCTGCTTAACAAGCAGGTTTGAAATTTGGATTTATAATTACTTGTCAACTACTACTTTTTTGTTAGATGTGTTTTTGGTTAAATTATAAGTCTTTCACTTCTTGTATTGGAACATCCCCTAGTATAATTATTCATTATTATACCCTAAGAGTAAAATAAAAAATTTAAGTCCCCAAGCTAGAGAATAACTAGGCCAAATACTTTAATTATAAAATATAACTTATACATTTTAAATCATGGTTTCTAATAAATTACATAATATGGGGCCGTATAATAAGAATATGTTAGGCCATGTATTGATTCTACACATTCAGTAGACCCGGTCTCTATTGGGAGTTACTTAAAAGCTATGTATCCTACAATTTATGTTCAGATATAAATGATATTCTTCACAAATTATTCCTTATATTTATGAAAGGAAAGTGATAAAAGTGAACATTTTATAGAACATGTAAACAAAACAAAAAACAATAAAATACTAGAAAATTCTTTAAACCTTTCAAATAAAACATAAAATTTCAAACCTTGTAAGAAGGAAGCCTTTTTGAAGAAGATCAAAATTGGATCATTTTCTCAGTTCAAATGAAAGGATGAGAGGATTTTAAGATTAATTGTAAGGATGAAAACTTGCAAAGACATTCAAAATTATTAAGTCTTTCCTTTTTCACTGTTATCTTATTATTTATTATTTATCGGTTTAACATCCCTCTCCACTCAAAAAATAGTTCCAACTCCCCTCCTTCCTCTCCTAAATCAAGTTTTTGCCTCTCTCCCTCCTCCATTAGAATTAAAATATAGCAATTCATAATAATAAATATTAAGGTCATCACGAGGCCCACTATATGAGTATTTGTAAAGCAAATGAGTTTCAAAAAGTTGGCCTTTCTAAGGTGGTTAACCAAGCCTTACAACTTGACAAACCATGGCCACTTGAAATAATGATCTTAATAAATATATTATAAAGTTAAATGCTGAACAATTCATATCATGGTAACCGTCCATCTTATACTAACATTTTTTTAAAATAAACATTATTAAAGAAACAAAGAAACCAACCTCTTTGCCATTTTGCAAATGTAATCCACGGATCTTTGAGTGATTTCTTGGCATATGGAGGTGTACATGGAAACTTCTTGGATTTTCCTGCCGTTGTTCCTGAGCTGATAAACACATTCAGCAAACATTAGTCCACTGCACTTAATTCGTGAACCAATAGATGTGCAAATCGGCCTGGAGAACATCATGTGCGACCGAATTATGAGAATAAACATGATTCCAATGCAATTAACCCATAAACAACCAATTGGCTATAAAATTAAGTTTAAAAGGTTGGAGTTGAATGAAACACTCATTAAAGAGTAGCGTTACCATTAAGGTAGTAGTATTCGTAGAACTTTAATAAAGAGTCAACATTTACAAATGAAATGAAGTAAACCACTCGCTCACTGACCTGCTTGAGAAGTGAAGAACAGGATAGTTACAGAGAAGTGGGGACTCATCTCCATCTGCAATACGTTCAATATATTCATGAATATCTTGATAATTGGAGATAGGAACGATCTGCTTGACTGTATTCTTAAAATTACGATAATGAATTTTCTCTCCATTCAAGCCATGGTGCTTATAGTTACCTGAAACTGGAAACGGACGGTGCAACGTGACGGCAACGTCAACGCAAAAATTTAGGTTGCTAAAAAGAAATGAGCTTTAAACATGAAACCAATTATTGACTTTAACAATGTTTGTATTTTAGTAAAATTATGTGTATATTTCTTTGTTCATAGAACAACAATTTAAAATGCAATACAATACATTGATTTTTATATATAAAAATTTACAATATTTTTATTTACTGGCATGTAAGTACAATTACCCATCAATAAACTTAACAGAAATTGTAAAAGAATTTATTTAAAAATAAATACTTTTTAAAAAAATAACAAAAAATACATATTAAGAACAGTTTTGGCCATTGATTAATAAAAATTTTTAAACGAGTACATGACATATTAAATTCAATACATTAACATACTAAACTTCTAACATACTTAATATTGTTTATAAGAAATTGTTATTGTTATTTTTATATAGGTTTTTTTATTTTTATCACCATCAAACATATTTTAATAATTAAAATCAAGAACTTCCATAGGAAGTTAATCATCTCCATCATCCATAGATCTTCCATAATCCCACATTCGCTGAGGCCCCATTTTGTAATCTTGAGAAGATTGAAATAATAACCTAATATTTGTATGAACAAAAACTAAATCTTTAGCCTTTACGGTGTCTAGTTTGTTGTGTTTTGTTGAGTGAATAAATGCATATTCACTCCAATTTCTTTTACATGCACTAGAAACTCATAATACAAAAATGAATTTAATTAATAACTTAATAAAAGGATTCTGCTATGAAATCTTTGTTACATAAGCATGAGGATTCTAATTATCTTCTTTCATAATTAATAAGAGTGAAAAAAAACTTGATTAAAAATAAGATAAAAATATG
>MNCI01000357.1:95541-110390 GCA_015680685.1 Gnetum montanum | reverse complement strand
ATGCATAATGTTCATTAGGTTCTAGTGAATTATGTGTTTCAACTTCATGATGTAACATTTTATAAGAAAAACAAGAAATAAAAATAGCAATAAATCAATTAGAAATTAACATAAATCAATCTGATAAATCAATTAGGGATAGAGCAAGATTGAAAAAATTAGGTTTCTTTTATTTCCCTCACCTATTGCTTAGCTCATCAAAGCATGTAATTGCCCTTGAGGCATTAGTTGGCTGGTTAGAATATGAGCCTTGTAATTTATGAGTTGTAAGTTTGCTAGATGTTTTGACATCATTTCCTTTGCACCTGAAACAACATATCATGTTCATGTTAAGTTCTACCAAAGTAATGTATTAGTAGCATGATTTCAAAGAAAGCTCCTGAGGCAAGATATAATATAAAAGGGTTACAACAAGAGAAAATCATTAATGACAATAAGTAAAAACAAAGCTATAAAATCATGAGAAAATCACTTATGAGAATAAGCAAAAACAAAACTCAAAACTACAAGAAAACCACCTGTAATGAAAAGAAAAAATAAATTATAAGACCACACAATAATAACAATCAGGTATTAGTTAATCAAAAGGAAACACCTTGGTTTGGTTGGTTGGTGAAGTCTGGTTGTGCAAATTCCACTCAAATTTATTTGGTTTCAATTGGTTCTAACAAGGTTTCTCCTTAGGAAAGACACAACATGAAGGGGTTACAATGAGAGAAAATCACCTATGACAATATTGAAAAACAAAACTCTAGAACTATAAGAAAATCACCTATGACAAAAACCACAAGAAAAACTATAAAACCATACAATAAGACACTCCTTGCATTAGTCAATCTAATAGTACCTTAGGGTATGTTGGTTGCCAAATGCTAATGGTGCAAGTTTCACTTAAAATTGTTTGATTTCAGTTGACTCTATCAATGTTTCTATGAATGAATCTTCCAATTAATATTAACCAACAATTTTCATTGCATTTTGTATTCATATTCTTTTCAGATTTCATTATTGATATTCATTACTACACAAATTCACTCAACCAAATAGTCCACAAATTCACTCAACCAAATAGGTGCTTAGACTAAGTTTGAACCACATTTGCATCCTGAGATGGCACCTGATCATTTTGCTTAGGCAAGAATGAGGCATATTCAATACCCATTGAACTAAAAATAGGGTTTGGACTACACTGAAGAGACATTGGCACTACCCAAATTCTAGCCAGCACTGGGAGGGATCCTAAATTCTTGAAATAGAGGAATATGAGAAGCTGATGAGGTGTGCAATTATGAATAAAATAATAAATTAAAGTACTAAACCCATTCTTTTTAATAGAATAATAGCCATTAAAAATGATGCCTTGTTGAAAAGTAAAGATAATCAAGATCTTGAAACATGGCCAATGTGCAAACTTTATTCAATGATTTTAAAACTCAAATTATACATGGCAATTAACTTTATCTAATAATATCAACTCTATGCAATTATTTCTTTTGGTAATATTACACCATGTTAAACTCCAATTTCCTCAGATGCTTAGACACTACTAGATAGATCTACCCCTTTGATCAATTTAACATTTTAACATATATACAGATAAATTCATAATACTTGTATTTGTGATTCAAACACAGCACTTGAATTGTCACAACTCTTAATCATATTTAGATGAATGCAAATAAATTTTCTCACTTAAAAATATATCATGAAATATTTATGAAAAACTAAAACATTACACCTATAAAAACAATAGTTTGCAATTCTGACTTGTCGTAGCACCAACATGTGTTGCACAGAATAAATAGATCAATGAAGTGAGTACTAGCAATTTAGAAGGTTCTACTTATAATAAGGGAAATTGTTGACAAATTTCATGAGTCCCTTACAAGGTAAAACAATCAATAGGTTGAAAATTAATGTAAAACTGAGAGAGAATATTTACATTAAACAACCACTACAATTATGCTCTTTGATAGATGATGTATAGCAGAATTCCATTCAAAAATAAAAACAAAAAGAATTATTCCAAGCCCAATTCAAAAAAATCTTTCATTCTAAAAACAAATTCACCTCTGCATGTTAACAATCAAATAAAATCCTCAAAGATGAGCTGAAAATAGTGCAGGACTCTATCGCTGCTTTTTCATCTAGATAAGCAAGCATACAACAAGATCCTATATTAGATCTATGAATAGAAGGATTTGCTGCCCCCCTTGAAATGGGAATAGAGAAAGGCCAAAGATGAGCTTCTTATGATCAACTTTTCTCTTGAAGAGATGGACTTTGAGATGAGAACTTGATATTATATGAAATATGAATTGCAGTGATTGAACTTTACTATAATAAGAAACTCTAACTCAAAGAAAAGAATCTTAGTAAAAGAAAGGTAAATGAAAAGATAATGTACAAAAATGATCTTTGAATCCACAGTTTGGTCAATTTTGGAGAGGGAGGAGGAGTAGTTGTTGCAGAGGTAGTGACTTATCACATAGAGTTGAAGAATGATTCATGGCTATGGAGAGTGGTGCACAAGCAGCAACAATAGCAGCGTTCATAGTGCAGGCCCCAAATACTTCACCTGAATGTGTTGCTCATTGCTGTCCTTGCCATAGAAGTGGCCCTAAATTTTTTTACCTCCATGTTTTCCCTTTTGCAAATTCAATTCACTATAGACCTACATTTAATTTATGAAAGACCTGCATTTAATTCATGAAAGATGTAGTAGTTGAGAATAAAGCATTGTATCCTTTCATATCTTTGAAACCATCAAATTAAAAAATAAAATCAAAGGAAATGAAATGTGTTAAAAATATTTTAGTTTGATAGGAAACGTTTTGCCCAGAAAGTGATAGTTATTGTTCATGGCTGACAATGTTTGAAATGGGATCCCATTTTCGCAATGAAAAATGCAAAACATTAAGACTCCATTGCATTTCTGGCAACATAATGAGATACTGGCATCCCACATTCTCTAAGAAATCTGTCCAACATTGCATTTTGAAGAGCTTTGGTAGATTCAAACATGGGATCCAATTCAGGCATAATAGCTATCACGGATTCAAACATCAGATCATTTGTACTACAATCTGTGCTCATTTTTTTCTCTGCAGAGCTAAATTGCATCCAACAATACTCATTAAAGCACAAATCTAGCAAGAGATGACATGAGATTTCAAATCCCACATCCGAAATGCATTTATTCTATGTCATTATATTGCCAACAAAGTCATTATTATTTGTAAAGTGGAATTAGGCCCACTAAGAAAACATGGGGATACCCACTAAGAAAATAGTGATGGGTATGATGAAAAAAAGAAATAAAGTTCTCCATTGTTTTAGTACTATCATATGCTCAAAGTAGTAAGATTTTTGGCATTCATAAGAGATGCCCCAGCTGCTAGGTTTCCATGTCCAACTAAAGGCCTCTGCACATAACTTCTTTGTTTGTCATTCTAACCTATCTTTCAACAATTATGTTATCATAATCTATAAACAAGAACAAGGAGGATATTTTATTATTCTATTTTTCCTCAACATTTTCCAATTCAAAAAAAGGCTCAAATTGGAAATGTCTGGCATGCTCTTGTGAACACACGCAGTGAGTGTTGGAATTTCAAATATTTTTAAAAATGTATTTATACATTTTATAGAAAAATTTTCACTAATTTATCTATATATGCTATTTTGATATCATTTACCGACAAAAGAAATTGTAGAATATAGTCAATGACATATATAGGCAAGTAAACAATGAGGTGTTAGTTTAGTGGAATGGGTCTTGGCCTAGTAACCCTAGGTCACAAGTTTGATTCTATCATATAGCAGCAACTTCTACAAGTTTGATTCTACTATATAGCATTGACCTCTATAAATTTTAAGGTGTACCTATATTTCACTTATTTCAATTTCCAATATCGCATATATAGGCAAGTTGCCTATGTCCAACTTTGCATGAGGTCAAATTCAAAGGGTCTGTCCTTTTCCATAGGAAAGTCAATTTTTGAACCACACTTCCATTATGATTGCCAAATATGTTTCTTATTCTCAAGATTTGAATTTTAACATGGTGTAAGCTTTTAATTTAGTTAATATTTCATAGAATATTCTACACATGAAACCACCTATTTTTCATTTAGATACACTTCTCATCCTTTGGTTACATGAGGGACATGGTTATTGTTGTTCTTAGTTAAAAAGCCTATGATGTACTTGGTGTGCCCATGTGTATGCATGAGTCATAATGTCCATGTATGTAAAATGATGTGCTTTATGCTAATGTGGATGTATACTCATGCTATCGACCATGTAGAGTGCAACTTGCATTTAATCGCACCTTCTTGAGACTCGCAAATCTTGCAACCTATAATGAGTTGCATGTTGATCCACAAACCCTATGAGATCATGCTAATCGCAACAATGTGTAGTATGCACAAACTTGACAATTGGAACGTGATGTGCCTTCTAGTATATGAAATCTACCTCAAAAATTAGCCTTCTAGTAATAATTGTGAAAACCAGTGGCACTAGTACTGGAAGTGCCTTCTAGTGGGTACTTGTACCTATGAAAATTGGCCTTTTGGAAAGATCAAATGTCACTTGGTGAGGATTGCATGATAGTGCTGATTGTAGTGGCTTGCAGTGCATGGAAATTGGCATTCAGACTAGGATGTGCCTTCCAGTGGCCAAAATTCCAATGATTTTTTGCTTGTCAGAAGGTCCACATATCCTCTTCTAGTGAGGATTGTGCAATTGTGTTGCTTGTAGTGACACTCAATCTATGAAAAGCTAGCTACCAGATGGGATTATTCTTTTCAGTCACTGATAATATCGTTTTTTTACCTTTCAGAAGTACTAAATGTCTTTCTATGAGGATTGCATGACACCATTAGTCATAGTAACTTGCAGTTTATTTAAAGATGGATCTCGAAAGGGTATCTTCTTTCAGGTGGCTAAACATGCTAATTATCTATTGCTTGCTAAGAGAATCGAATGTCTTCTAATGAGGACTACATGAGAGTTTTTGGTGTAGTGCCTTGTAGTCCACGAAAATTGGCTTCTAGAAGGGTATGTGTCATTTGGTGGTCCAAAATGCCAATCAATTTTTGTGTTCTAGAAGGATAAAATGTGTTCTAGTGAGGATTTCCTAATAGTTTTTTTTGCAATAACTTGGCAATTTATGTAAAGATGGATTTCAGAAGGGTATTTTCCTTCTGGTGGCTAAAAATGCTAATTATTTATTACCTTCTAGAAGGACCAATCATCTTCCAGTGAGGACTACATGACATTGTTGGGTGCAATGCCTCATAGTCCTCAACAACTAGCTTTTGGAAGGGTAATGACCTTTCGGTCACTAAAAATTCCAATCATCTATTGCTCATTGGAAGGATTGAACATCTTCCAGTGAGGACTATGTGAGAATGCTAGGCATAGTACCTTGTAGTCCATAGAAACTGGCTTCTGGTAGGGTGTGTGCCTTATAGTAGCCCAAAATGCTAACTATTTTTTACCTATTGGAAAGACATAATGTCTTTTGGTGAGGACTACAAGATAGTGTTGGTCGTAATGACTTGCAATTTATGTAAAGATGGATTACGAAAGGGTATGTACCATTTGGTGGTAGAAAATGCCAATCATCTATCACTTGCTGGAAGGACTAAATGTCTTCTGGTGAGGACTGCATGCGAGTGTTGAGCACAATGCCTTGGAGTCCACAAAACCTAGCTTTCAGTAGGATGTGTGCCTTCTTGTGGCCCAAAATGCCAATCATCTACTACCTTCTAGAAGGACCAAATGTATTTCAATGAGGACTTCATGCAAGTGTTGGGTGTAGCACCTCACAGTCCATGGAAATTGACTTTTGGTAGGATGTATGCCTTCTAGTGGTCCAAAATGCCAACCACTTTTTGCCTTTTGGAATGATTGAATGTCTTATGGTAAGGACTGCATAACAATGTTGGGTGTAGTGGCTCACAATCCTCAAAAATTGGATTTTAGAATGGTATTTTCCTTTTGGTGCTAGAAAATGCTAATTATTTATTACCTTCCAGAAGGATTGAATGTCTTCTAGTGAGGACTACATGTGAGTGCTAGGTGTAGTGCCTTGTAGTCCATGAAAATTGGCTTCTGGTAGGGTGTGTGCCTTCTCATGGCCCAAAATGCAAACCATTTTTTACCTTCAAGAAGGACCAAATGTCTTTTGATGAGGTCTACATGACAGTGGTGGGTGTAGTGCCTTGTAGTCCTTGAAAAATTGGATTCTAGAAGGGTATTTTCCTTCTAGTTGTAGAAAATGCTAATCATCTATTACCTTTCGGAAAGACCAAATTTCTTCCAATGAGAACTTCATGCAAGTGTTGGGCATAGTTCCTTGTAGTGAATAGAAACTGGCTTTTAGTATGGTGTGTGCCTTCTAGTTGCCCAAAATGCCAATCATTTTTTGCATTCTAAAAGGACAAAAAATCTTTTGGTGAGGACTCTATGATAGTGCTATGCATAGTACCTTACAGTCCTCACAAATTGGTTTCTAGAAGGCTATTTACCTTTCGATGGTGGAAAATGCCAATCATCTATTACCTTATAAAAGAAGAAAATATCTTCCTATGAGGATTACATGTGAGTGCTACACACATTGCTTTGTAGTCCATGAAAACTGGCTTTTGATAGGATGTGTGCCTTTCGATAGTCCAAAATGCCAACCATTTTTTATCTTATGGAAGGACCAAACACCTTTTTCTGAGGATTGCATGACCATGTTGGATGTAGTATCTCACAATCCTTGAAAATTGGCTTCAAGTTGGGTATTTACCTTCAATTGGAAAAAAATTCCAATGATTTATTATCATTTGGAAGGTCTGAATGTACTACGTGTGAGTGTTGGGTATAATGGCTTGCAATCCATGGAATTTAGCTTCAGTAGGGTGTGTGCCTTTTGGTCACCCAAAATGCCAATCATTTCTTTTCTTTCGAAAAGACTGAATGTTTTGTAGTGTAGACTGTGTGATAGTGATGGATGTAGTGCCTTGTAGTTCTTGAAAACTAGATTCTGGAAGGGTATTTGTCTTCCAATGATTGAAAATGCCAATCATCTATTACATTGTGGAAGGACTGAATGTCTTTGATGAGGACTACATGTGAGTGTTGGGCGTAATGCCTTGCATTCCATGGAAACTAATTCCAATAGGATGTGTGCCTTTCGTGGCCCAAAATGCTAACCATTTTTTGCCTTCCAAAAGGATCAAACATCTACCAGTGAGAATTGCACTTCACAGTGGCTCATAGTGCTCACAAAAACCCATTGGAAGCCTCTGTAACATCTAAAAGCTTACAAGTATACCAAAATGTAGCCACTAAAAGTATTAATGAGAGTTAGTAACAACATTGAGATCAATCTTTGTTAGAGGCTACTAGAATTATCCACTCATAATGGGTTTAAGCTTTAATTTGAATTTTAGATTTGAGTTTATATAATGAACATCACTCATTTGATATCAAAAATAGCCTTTCATTAAAAAAATTTCTTATAATTCTGAATTCATTTGTTCCTTGATAATTTGGTGGAGTTTAAATGTTGTGTGTCACCATATGTTGGATGCCAAATGTTCTTTTCAATAAGCCATAACTAAATTTTTCATAGTTGTATGTTTGGACTATAGATTAGTTACCATTGGGTTAACATTGTCATTATTACACTTGTTTCTTGACAACCATTTCATTATCATATTAAAAATTCTCAATAGTATTTTTTAATACTTTTTTTTTAAAAAAAAAGAGTTTCACTTTAATTTCATTATCTATTCCAGTAAGGTAGTTTTTGAGATAAATTAACAATTGAAATTCCAAAATGCAGAGAGTAATTGTAGAGAAGGATGATCAATTAACTCTCCTAAAGGCTAAATCACATTGGAAAAGCTTTATTTTAAGTGAGTTGTCTTAGTTTGAAAGGGATTAGGGTACTTTTAAAAAGGCATTGTAGATGCTTTGAAAGTGAATTGGGTGTTTCTCTATAGTTTTATTTCCATCTCTTAACTATGATAGTATATACTCATAAATATGATTATGCTAACAAATTTTGTTTTTGATTGTGGATAGATGTCTTGACAATGCAAACACAAGTATAGTCAAATAACGAAGATAGTAGGAATCAACATAAGAATTTAGAATACAATATGATTATGCTTTTTTATGTTCATGATTATTGTTGTAATATTTACTACTTGATTCCTAATCATGAACATACATACTAAATACTTCTTCATATGAAACAAATTTTTTTTTTGGAAAAGGTCGAGTGTATTAAATTCTAGAAAAAAAACGCAACTATACATCTGTACAGCACAGGCCAGAGCTGCTGGCCCCATGCCGCCCAAAGGTAGCACCCGAAAAAATTCCTAGCCCGCCACAACAACCCCACGATGGCCAGCCTTCCCTGAAAGGGCCATTATCTGGCGAACAACCGCCAATCATGAATTACAAATGATTACCAAGGTACCCCTTCTCTAAGGTGGCCTCCCCCCCCCCCCAACACACGCTATCTGCCGAGAGAATTGTGCTTGGACTGTTGGTTGGTGTTGACCAGGTGTGTGCTATGACCCGGCTGCCCTGCCGTAGCCTCCAGGCGACGTTGATTTTTCTCAACAATCTGTCTGATGCCTGTCATGTGGTTCTGGAGGACGCCTTCAATCCATACCAGCGTCTGGATGGGCAACTAGCTAGGGGATGTGGGTTGTTGCCCTTTCGTGTTGCCAAAGGTATGATCTTTTATTGCTGGTGAGTCTGCCTCCAGGTTTGGTCTCGAAGGGTCCTGATCTTGGAAGGTACCTGCTATCATTTTAACCTCCTCATCAGACTCTCGCCTTTTTCTCTTGTGTTGTTTCCCCATGTTCAAAACCCAGTGCCTGGAATCCGTGAGTCATTGGAGGCCAGTCGCAGGAGACTTAAGGTGGGCATGAGGATCCATAGCAATGCTAATTTCTTGCCAGAGCTTACGGGTTCTGCCAGCCAGCACGGCCGTGGGAGGGAGGGTCCCCTTTTAAAGATATATTCGTTCCTGGCCTTCCACAGAATCCAGAGTGCAGCCAGTGTCGGGGAGTTGCCAGAGAAATCTGGGGACGGGAGGCCAGTCATACGCTAGAAATGCCTGGTCACGTGGCACTCATGTATGAAGTGCCATAATGTTTCTGTGTGTTGGTTACACATGGGGCAATTGGGAGTGATTGCTAGGCCACACGTCTATAGCAAGGTCCACACGGGAAGGGCCTGATGAATGATCAACCATCCAAAGGTTTTGATTTTCTCGGGGATGATGCCCTTCCAGAGCCGCATCCAATGGGGGTCTGTAGGAATTGTTTCTGAAGGAGCTACCTAGGATGTAGGGAGAGCTCATCAACGGTGTCTAGAGACCTGACATGCATGCACAGCTACCTCCAAGCATGAGAATCGGTGCTAGACGCTATCCAGGGGCAATATTTCTGCCGCAAGATTTGCTCCTAGAGGGAGGGGTCCTCCTGTGACACAAAAATTCACCGGAGAAGTCTTTGATGCCCTAAGGCAGCTTCNCCCCCCCCCCCCCCGCATTGCAAGGTCATGTTGTTTTGGCCCACACCACTAGGTGCATCTCCCCCGCCCCCTCCCCCCTTACTGCCTGACCACACGAAATCGTGGATAATTGCATCAATTTTGGTGGCGACTCCAGCAGGCGGAGAGGCCATCGATGCAGCAAACCTTGCCATGGACCCAAGCACCATAGAGGCCAGCATGATTTTTCCTTTGTGAGACAGGAAGCTATTCGTCTAGAGAGTTGTGTGTTTTTGAATTCGCATAAAGAGGGCCTGCCAAGTTTGTAATCTATGCTAGTTGTGAATGGGGATTCCCAGATATTTATCGTTTGCCTCTCCTAGCAGGATCCCCAGGATTTGGATGATTTTGCTACGAACCGCCAAGTGGGTGTGCGTGAAAATTAACGTTGATTTCCTGGTGTTGGGTGCCAGCCCCACTTCCTGCTGAAACCGATGCAACACCCTTGTTAACGCCCAGGCCTGCGGCACCGTGGCCCTAGTGAAGATCATGGTGTTGTTCACATAATGGGTGGTGAGGCAGGGGATGCCATGCATATTGAGCCCTTGGACCCCTTCTTCGGCACAGTATGTTTACAGGAGGTCCATCATCATCAGAAATAGCAGTGGAGAGAGGGGGTCACCTTGACGAAGCCCCCATCCAGTTCTGTGAAAACCCAATAGGTGGCCATCGATGTCCAACGAGAAATGCCCTCCGCGTTGGATCTACAGGCACAACTCCACGAAGGCCTTGTCGAAACCTTTCTCTTGCATTACCATCCTCAAAGCTACCCAACTCATGGAGTCGTAGGCCTTGGTTATGTCGAGTTTGATGCATAGCCCTGGGAGTTTTGCAATCCGAAGGGAGTGCTGAATTTCCTACAGCAGTAGGACTTGGTCTTGGAGATGACGACCCTTTATAAAAGCAGCCTAATTTTTACCCACCAGGTGAGGCATGAGGGGCTGCAGCCTAGCCACAAGCGTGCAAGAGAACAAATGCATCAGCGAATTACAAACTCCGATGGGGCAAAAATCCCCTGGGGATGTGGGCGAATCCTTTTTTGGCAGCAAGACCACGTGGGAGCAGTTGATTTCTTTATGAACCTGTCGCCATGCAAGCATGCAGTTAAATGCTTCGAGCAGGTTCACCCCCAACACGACCTCGAATTCACAGAAGAATTCAATGGGCCACCCGTCTAGCCCCGGGGCCTTGTCCGCCTGCATATTCTGTAGAGCGTTTCGGAGTTCCTGGTGCGTGAATGGTTGCAGAAGATGAGAATTATCTACCAGATTCAGAATTCTCTACACGGGCACTGAGATCAAGACTGTGGGCTACCACTTCTAGACCTGTTGCCAATACTGCAGCTGATTGTCTGCACCAGAGTTAGGGTGCGTTGGGTCACCCTGCAAGAAGCACAACAGCGGGCGTTGGCGTGTTCCGCAGTGTGCCTTCGCCATTGCAAAAAAAAAAAAAACTTCGTATGCCGATCCCCTGCCCTCAGCCACTGCACCCATGCCCGTTGGTGCCAGTATTCTTCTTCTTCTTGGTGCAGTAGTTGGAGTTCAGCCTAGAGGATGAGCCCCTCACGGGTATGGTCGGCCCCTTGCTCTTGTTGCTACTAAATTGCTTGCAGTTTGGCCTGGATCTGGGTTCGGTACCCTTTGAAACCGTATTTTTTTGCTAATCGGAGATTTTTGATTTGATTTTTGAGGGTCTTTAACCCGTGTTTCAGAAAATCACGTGGGTCCTCCGATTTCGGGTAGTCTTGCCAGATGTTCCAAACCAATTTACCCAGCCACGGCTTGCGTAGCCAGGTGCGCTCAAACCGGAATGGGCGGGGGCTCTGAGGAACATCACCCGTCATCTGGTAGATGATGGGCTGATGGTCGGAAGCCATCTGAGCCACGCCGAATGCCTAGATATTCCAATCAGTCATTAGCACGTTGCTGACCCAGACCTGGTCAATCTGGGATTGAACCCACGCTGTGCCTTATCTGCGATTACTCCAAGTATACTTGCAGCCTACGATTTCAATGTTAGAGAGATGCTGACGCTGTAATAGGGCAAGAAATTTAGGTGCCCCCGGGGGTTCCTCCATGCTATCACTAGTCTTCTCCCAGCTGTAGAGTCATTGGTTGAAGTCTCCAATCAGTAACCAATTGGCGTTGTGAGGGATTAGCTCGGCCACCCGTGAAATCTCCTGAAGACGGCCTTGCCAATCCTAAGGGTCGTACACATTGGTGATCCACACGCCTGTCCCTGGTAGGTGCACCATGATGCACCAATCAAAGGTGTCAAGAACATATGAATCCATCTTGGTGAGTATGGCGAGGCCTCCTGCATGCCCCCTACTAGCCACCAGGTGGCTATGCCACCCCAGCCATTGTAAAATATGGGCTTCTGTCTATTGGAGCTTTGTTTCTTGTAAACACACAATATCGCATCTCTCATCACGTACCATACTTTACAGGGTATGGCACTTGTATGGGGTACCCTGGCCCCTGCAATTCCATGAGAGGACCTTCATGGAGACTAGTATTGGTGGTAAACTTCCTGGAGTGTGGGTTGCACTCCCAAATCAACAAAGAGCTGCGTGGCCTTGTGCCAATGGGTGTTGTCTGGGCAACCAACCTTGGTCACTGGCAGGGATACCGCCATCCCCCGAGTGCGAGGTAGGTTTGGCCCTTTGGGGGGGGCTGGACTGTGCCGAGCCTCTACTGGTGTTTATCCAGTTTATGGCTGGTGGTGGTGACTAATCATCCTAGGCAGGGCCCTCCTCCCTAGACGTGGGTGTGTGCAGCGATCCCTGGAAGCCTTGCTTCGCTTCGATCCTTACTTGGGTGCTCACCTGGCTGGTGTCCCCAGTGGCCAGGGGCCCTGCACCCATCAACACATGGACGTAGGACTTGGTCGTAGCCATTGGCTAGGCTGTCTGTCCCATCTTCGATGTCTCTTTTTTGTGGATGACCTCCATTGAATGCCTCTGCGGTCTGCCGGGACTATGGAGTGTCCGAGCATTAGCTACGGCCTGGCCTTGTGTCCCATCAGCCTTGGGGGGTCACGCTCTGTGAAGGGGGCCACCCCCTATACGTCTAGGCTCGCCTTCGGAGACTAGAGGTTTCTAGTTTGCTCTTCGGCCTTTTTTTCCAACTATGTGCCACCCGTCCTCTGGGTTGGGTGTGATATGGTCGTGATGGGCCGAGTTGTCCCTTTTCATCGGTAGGTTTTCAAATTGTACACGGACTCTCTCCTCACCAAGATCCGTGTCTAGCACTATGAGCCAAGATATTGAAATTACAAGTATAACAAATTACCAAGACATTTGTTGTTTTGTAGAGACATCTTTCCCTATATTGCTTTCAATTTTTCCAAGACATCTACTATTTCTTGGAGATATCTTTCTTCAACTCCCTTTGCATTTTGAATTTTTCGTTCCTTGTCCATGTTCTTGATCTTCTACAAGCCTTCTTTTCTCAATCTAAGATCTTGTCCTGCAAACACAACAATGACACAACCATACAAACAACCTTGCTCTCCATTTTTCTTAGCATTTTAACATAGCAAAAGGTCAACAATCTCTTGCTTTTTGGTGATGTTCAAAACTTAAGAAAATGGATTAGTAGATATGCAAATATATAACTATATTCTTCCCCTTTTTGAATAGCATCAAAAAGGATAAAGCACATAAACTTAGCTCTAAAAACCAATAAATATATTAAGACATAAATCTCTATGGTAGCTAGGGATTAGGATAAAGCGTTGAGGTTTAAGGTTATTTAGTAGTATGTGGAAAAGAATGAAAGGATGAAAATTCAAAAGTAATAAGCAAAGGTATACCATACCAAGATAATAAAGGAAAACACCATCTATCTATAACTCATATGAAATCTATCACTAACCACATAAGTTTGCAACTATCTATCATCACATGAGTTACATATGTGTAAAGTCCTAGAATCACATATGTGAGAAACAAAAAAAAAGAAAAAAAACATCTCCTCCTTTTTGGACATCAATAAAAAGAGAGAAAATAATCACTCAAGGTCTCAATCACTAGCCTTGTCCACATCCTTAGACTCTAATCCCTTTGCTACTTTGGATGGATGATAAGTCTTCTCCTCATCGTCATCATTGCTAGTGTTGGGTTAGCTCGATTACTTTGTATCCTCATCAGAGGACTCAATCTACTAGATGTAAGCTCATTAGGGTTGAAGCTTCACTCAAAATTGAGATGAAGCTATAGGATCTAGCTTAGTTGGAGGCTACTAAGTTGGAACCCATTAGAACAAAGTCCCAAAAATACTCTCCATAGCATGCTGCTCAAAAGAGATGGGAGCATTAGTTGATGGAGGAATTAAATGAATAGGTGGTATAGGATCATGATGCTCAAGTTGCTGCATGGGAATATCATGCTCACCCTAGACATGAGTTGGTGGTATCTCAAGCTTTGAATCAATCTCCATCCTTGAGTTATATGCATGCAAAGGATTGATTGCTGTAGAATGCCTTAGTGGGATAGGAGCATCCTCCTCACTGTTAGAAATAGGAGGAGTAGTAACCTCCTCAAACATCTATTAATCAGAGGGAGGTGGAATGCCAACTACATCTAAACTCTTACGCAAGTAAGAGAGGTTCTTGATAGCTTGTGCAAAGGTTTGGAGAAGCTCCTTTAGTGACAAACTGATTTGGCCACTAGTGGATTTTGATCTTTTCAACTATGGAGATGCTTCCTTCTTCTACTTCTACAATCTAGTGCTAGGTCATGATTTAGTTGCATGTGAAAGATCCCTCTTCTCAACATATTTGTTAAGATCCCTCTTGGCTTTGAGTAACGATGTCTTTGAAATAGGTACAATCCTCTAACGAATCAACAAGCTGATGAGATAGGGATGTCCATGTATCCTTTCCTTGGCAAATAGAATCATGATGTCCTGACAAAGTGTAAGCCCTAATTCTAATGGTAGTCCTATGAGAAGATAGTAAAGCACATAGGCTTGGGGTGGTAGTAGATAACTGTAACTTCTCCCTTTCACCATAATGTTATATAATACAATAAGATACAAGGTTAAAGCATCAGGAGTCGTTAGGCTCCTCTAAACATGACCTCTTTCAAATGTAACATTTTCCCTAAATAATACATTACAAAATTCATCATATGCAATGGGCATGATACCATTATAATAGATGTCTTGCATGGAATCAATGTGTTGGCGACCGTTTGGGACGCGACCGCCAACGAGTGTCCTCGAACAGGATTTAGGTGCCCGCTGGTCTCTGGCAATACCAAGGCCCAGATA